>PVLA01008571.1:0-66403 GCA_004027455.1 Hydrochoerus hydrochaeris | reverse complement strand
CCTTTTTTTTACAATAGCAATTATACATTTTTAAAAAATTTTATTTAAAGAGAAGAAAAAAAAGCAAAACAGAAAAAGGGTAGCAACAATACGGAGTTCTAAAAGAAAGAAAGAAAAAGGAGAATGAAAAAAAGCCCCACTAAGAAATCAGTAATTTATAAATTACGTACTGTCATCCTGGATGTAGTTGTTCAAGTTACAAAGTTAAAAGGTAAATAGTAAATATTCAAACAGTCAGACTACAAACAGTTCTGCTCAAAGATCCAACAAAGATTCAGCAATATGGTCATCTATTTTACACACTCAAACTTACATGCAGTTATATCCCTTAGAGCACTTTCTTTTCCTCTCTTTTTTACAATAGCAATTACACATTTTGGTTTTATTACTCTTGTAGTTCTTATTCACTTTTTACACTAGAGACACAATATGATATTTATAAATATGATTCTTATTTATTTCACTAATGAGGATAGTCTTAAGTAGTCTCCATTTGCCTATGAAGGCCTCAAGATCATCCTTTTTTATAGCTGAGTAATATTCCTTTGTATAAAAATGCCACATCTTTTTCATCCACTCTGTAGTTGATGGGTATCTTGGTTGTTTCCAGGATTTAGCTATCACAAATTGTGCAGCTATGAACATGGATGCACATATATCACTGTGATATGAACTTTTCAGTTCTTTGGGGAAAATACACAAAAGGATTGAATGGGGTTTCCAATCCTAGTCTTCTGAGAATTCTCCATATGGATTTCCATAATGGTTGCACCAGTCTACATTCCCACCAACAGTGGAGCAGTGTTCCTTTTTCCCCCGCAGCCTTGCCAACATTTTTTATCAGTTGATTTTTTGATGGCATCTGTTCTTTCCGGAGTAAGGTGGAATCTTAATGTTGTTTTAATTTGCATTTCTCGAATGACCAGTGATGGTGAACATTTCTTCATGTATTTATTTGCCATTTGTATATCTTTCTCTGAGAACTGGGTGTTCATCTCAGATGCCCGTTTTTGGAGAGGGTCTTTGAATTTGGGGGGCTTGATGTTTTTTAATTCTTTATATATTCTGGACACAAGTCCTTTGTCTGAGGGGTTGCTGGTTAAAATTTTTTCCCACTCTGTTGGTTTTCTTTTCACTCTGTTGGTGATTTCCTTTGAAGTGCAGAAACTTTTCAATAATGTGAGATCCCATTTGTTGAATCTTTGAAGTGTTTCCCATGCAGTTTGCGTTTTGTTCATGAATTCTCTGCCTACCCCTATGTCTCCAAGACTTCTACCTACCTTGTCTTCCAGTAGATTTAGTGTTTCTGTCTTAATATTGAGGTCTTTGATCCATTTAGACTTTAGTTTTGTGCATGGTGATATGCATGGATCTAGTTTCAGTTTTCATCATGTAGAGAGCCAATTTTTCCAGCACCATTTATTAAAGAGACTATCCTTCTTCCAGTGGACATATTTAGCCCCTTTGTCAAATATCAGGTGTCTTTGTAGTTGTGCTTGCATCTTCTAATCTGTTCCATTTATCCTCAGGTCTATTTCTTTGCCAATACCAAGCTGATTTATCACTGTGGCTTTATAGTACTGTTTCAGGTCAGGAATTGAGATGCCTCCTGCCTTGCTTTTGTTGCCTAGAATTGCCTTTGCTTTTCTAGGTTTCTTCTGTTTCCAAATGAATTTTAGTAGTGTGTTCTCTAGATCTGTGAGGTATGTCAATGGTATTTTGATTGGATTGCGTTAAATCTGTATAACAGTTTTGGGAGTATAGCCATTTTTACAATGTTGGTTCTTCCTAACCAAGAGCAAGGAATGTCCTTCTATTTTCTAATATCCTCTTCAATCTCTTTTTTCAGCGTAATATAATTTTCAGCATATAGGTCTTTTACATTTTTAGTTAGGTTGATTCCTAAGTATTTCATTTTTTTTACATGTTATTGTAAAGGGTGATATTTCCATAATTTCTCTCTCAGTGAGTTTTTTGTTTGTGTACTATTGATTTTTGAGCATTGACTTTGTATCCAGCTACAATGCTGAACTTGTTTATTACCTCTAGCAGTCTTTTAATGGAGTTTTTTGGGTCTTCTATATAAAGTATCATGTCATCTGCAAATAGTGATAATTTAACTTCTTCCTTTCCTGTATTTACTCCTTTTATTTCTCTCTCTTGTCTGATTGTCTTGGCTAGTTTCCAGAACTATGTTGAAAAGGAGTGGTGATAGTGGACATCCTTGTCTTGTTCCTGATTTTAAAGTGAAAGCTTTCAGTTTTGTCCATTTAGTATAATGTTGGCTGTTGGTTTGTCATAGATGGCCTTTATAAGGTTGAGGTAGACACAGTGTATTCTGAGTTTCTGAAGGGTTTTTATCATGATCATGTGTTGGACTTTGTTGAAAGCTTTTTCTGCATCGATTGAGATGACCATGTGGTTTTTGTTTTTGGCTCTGTTGATGTGGTGTATTACATTTATTGATTTGTGCATGTTAAACCATCCCTGCATTCCTGGAATGAACCCCACTTGGTCATGATGTATAATCTTCTTGATGATTTACTGCATTCTATTTGCCAGTATTTTGTTGAGAATCTTTGCATCAATGTTCATTAGTGAGATTGGCCTATAGTTCTCTTTTTTGGTTGGATCTTTTTCTGGTTTTGGTATCAGAGTAATACTTGCCTCCAGGAATGATTTAGGGAGGATTGCTTTTTTCTCAATTTCATTGAAGAGTTTAAGGAGTACTGGCATCAAATCTTCTCTAAATTTCTTGTAGAATTCAGCTGTGAATCCATCCGGACCTGGGATTTTCTTTGTTGGTAAGTTTTTAATTACATTTAAGTATGAACATTTTAAAATTAAAAAAGGTTATACCCCTTAAAAGCACTTAATGAAAACTGAATACTTGTCATCATTCATTTCCATAGAAATTTATACACTCTTTTTTTCTTTGAATTTGTATTTTCATTCCACTTCTCCAAATAATTTTCTTTTAATACATTTCATACTTGGATGTATTTTACTGGTTATGCTGTCATTTTTTTTCTATTTTTGGTACTGGGAATTGAGCTCTGGAGCTTGTGCTTGCCAGGTGGGCACTGTGCCAGCCTTCTATAATTTTTTTTCTGCAAAAAAGTTGTTTATACTTTTTAAAATGTCTTAAGATCATTCAGTTCTAGGTTAAAACTTTCTTTTTTATTATTACCATTATAATTATTGCTAAGATATAATTGAGCATGCCTACATTACAAATTTTTGCAAATAAGTACTAAAGAGAACTAAAATTTTATTAGAAATATGCCTCTCAAAGAATTGAATTCATTTTCTCTCTCCCTAGTCAGCTCATGCATATATAGGTGAATATAACCTTTGGCTAGAAGACAAAATAGGAAAACATATTAGGGGACAGTTAGGTGCAAGGCTTACCAAAAAAATGGAAGAAGATTGTTGTTAAATGCTTTATTTACAACAGAAAACAGTCCTACATAAATGGTAGGAATGAATAAAGAGATGGGAAATGGTTAACAAGTAACAATGAGCAGATTTGTTTGGGTAAAGAATATGGATTTAATGTATTCAATGATCTCAGCAAAAATTAATGAAACATTTTCTTGTACAAGTTTGAATCATTGTTCAAGAACATAAAGAATATTAATGTACCACTGCTATACATTCCTCTCTTACATAATATTAATCTATTTGTAAGGAAATGTGGAATTTTTCCCCATTTTTCCTTGAAATCATATGCAATGTGTGGCTGAGAAACAGGAGAATGAGATTTTGTGTGAAGCATGTTCTCATTACTCAGCACATGTGCCTTGCAGCTGATTAGTATTTCCCAGAATGTTTTTTGCAAATCTTGCATTTTGAATGCTCAGATAATGAAGTCTGATAGCTGACTGTGACTTTGTTACCTGGATGAAGCAGGGCTCCACCTCCTTCAGTATTGCTTTTCATTCTCAAGAACCTCCCTTTACATCAGCAGGAAATGGAAAAGCAAATCACATTAGACAAGCATTACAACTCCCCCCATCTCCCAGTGTATTGGCACTGAAAACACCCCAATATAGACCAAAATGCCCAGTTTTTAACAAAATGCTTTCCTCTTACCTGACATATGTATAAGATAAAGAAGGCTAAGAAATCCACCTGTAGGTATATTATGCCCTGATTAAATATTGATGTCAGTATTTAAGATTTTTTTTTTGCATGATGCCTTAGAGGTGTTTTTGTACATCAGAGCAATTTGCCACAGTAAGATCTGCATTGTGTGTGAGGAGCCCTGTCTTTTATGTGTGAGAAAAGAAGGATTTTTGAAGGGAGTTAGAAAAATTGAATTGATGTGACATCTTAATCTCAGTCACATTTCAGACAGCCTCATTTTGGAAAGAGTGGGTGAAAGCTGGATAAATGGAATTGATTTCCTTAAAACTATCTGAATGTAGGTTGTCTTTGGGAGGTACTCATGGAATCCCAAGGAAGACTGCAGTGTGAACACTATGAGAATAAAATTAGTGGAATGTAGTGTAGTTGCGGTGGGCCATGTTAACACTCCTGGTTTCTTGGGTCATTCCTTCCTCTTCCTCAGAAGATACTTGAGTGAGAGACTTGGTTAGAAGCCTTGGCCCCTATGGCCTATCTTACTCTTGGAGCCAGGCTGCTCAGGAATCATATCATGCCTTCCGGTTGGCTTCTTTGTGCTACAGATTTCACAAGGATGACAGTGTGGATTGAGGGGAGGGCAGGGCTGTGGTGGACTCATTTGTGAGTGTATCTAGTCCTGCAGTTCAGTGTCGGCAGGTTCTTTCTTGCCACAAGTCTCCAGAATCAGCTTATCAATAGTGGTGCTGGTTCTTGCCTGTCTACTCTTGCCTGTTTACAGCTGGTTTACAGCTTGGTAGGGAAAAGAAATGTGCTATATTGGGTCTCCTAAACCTTAAACACTCAGTCTTTCACAGGGAACACAATGAATACTGTGGGTTTTCTGGAATTCTTTTACCCATGAAGATATATTCAGTGCTACTTTCTTTCCTAAGATTTGATATGTATTTTGTAGATTTGTGCATAGTAGTAAGTGTGGTTTATTTTCAAAGTGTTAATTTCTAAGGGATTCTTCTGGGTAATATATAAAACATCAAAAAAGTTAATTTCAGGAGAGAGAAAATAGCTCTCAGTTGTAAATGGTTCTTCAAGATATAGTACTGTTGCCTCAGTTTAATGCAAAATAAACTATTTTTGAGCATCTAGAAGAAATTATTGTCACTCACTAACAGATTTGTACTGGCTTTACTTTGTTAGGGTCACTGAATGGAAGTTCTGCAGCAAAATCTGATTTCTAATAGCAATGCAGGAATTTCCCATGAGAAGAACAAAAAGGTCATAATTTTCTTTTTTTTTCTCTCCTCCTATGTCCAATCTAACATTGAATTCTATTGACCTCCAAGATTTACCCGAGATTTACACCATGTCCACATCTATCATCCTAGTTAGATTTTAATCTCTTAGCCATCACCACCTTTCATTTGAACCTTGGCAATAATTTCTTGCCTGGCTTCTTGGTTTCTATTCTTGCCTTCTTGGAATTTGTTATATGTCAGCCATTTAACAATATAAATTGGACTCTATCCTCACAATGTCTTTCTCTGGCAACTAAAATAAAATCCAAGCTCCTTGTCCTGGTCAGTACAATTGTTCTATACTTTTCCTTTTGAATGCTCTCGAATTATTTTCTCTCACTGTGCTCCAGTCATATTGATTTGCTATCTTTATTTGAATAGTCCACGCTCATTCCTAGCTGAGAGATTTTGCATTAGCTCTTCTGTAGGCTTGGAATTCTTTACTTCCAGATTTTTTTCACGGCTGACTTGTTCTTCGGAGTTAAGGCTCAGCTCAAAAGTCCACTTTTCAGAGAAGTCTCATTCTGACTATGTCTAAAAAGTGCTCATCCTCTTTCCTCCATCTTTAACTATTCTCTGTTTCACTTAATTTGTTTTCTAGCATTTGGCTGGACGTTTACTATAGATATAGCTAGCATTTAGCTATAGTTCAGGTCTTTACTATTTCCCAAAGGCCCCTGTGTGGAAGGCTTGGTCTCCAGCTTGTGGTGCTATTCAAGAGGTGAGGCCTAGTGGAAGGAAGTTGGGGTGGGGAGGTAGTATCTCTTGAAGGGGGTTTGGGACTCTGGCTCCTTCCTGTTTCTCTCTTTATTTCCTGCTGCAATGAGAGGAACAGGCCTCTTGCGCTATGATGCATGGTACTGTCAGAGGCCCAAAGTGACAGGGCCAACTAACCAAGGATTGAAACTTCTCAAACCATGAGCCAAAAATAAACTTTTCTCCCTTATAAACTGTTTATTTCATGTATTTTATCATAATAAGCTAACACACCGTATCTCTGTTAGACCTCAGTAGAATGTGGTCCACTATGGAAAGGCTCGTCTGTCTTGTTTCCTATGGTACACTCAAAGCTTAGAGCAGAGACTGATATTTGGTGGGATTATTGAGTATGTATTTGCTGAATGAATAGATGAATCAAGATCCTGATGTACCTAGAAAATGCTTCGCCAGAAGCCTTTAAATTAGCAACTTTGCCATAGTTCAGAGCTGCGTCCCTTTGTTTTGAGCGCTCAGAAATCTGATTCAGCCAACACACAGAAGTTTGTTTTTTGTTTTTCTCTAGGGCAGGAATTACATTAACCAAGATGTGAAGCTGATGTATAAAATCTCTATGTCAGTTATCAGTTTTTACTGAACAATCTACTTGTCATGTGAAACCAGACTTGTACTGATAGAATCTCCTGGAAATTTTCTGTATGTGGGCTGACATACATCAGACAGGGAATTTAATCAGACAGTTTTTTGGAAAACAAGAGAGGGAGTTAGTTATATGGCTTGTGTATTTAAAAGCATTCATTTGTTTAAGAAATGTGATCCCTAGTTTTGTTTTCTGTGCTAGGTAGTGAAGTGTCAAAAGGAATAATGTCAAGTACCAGAGTTTAAGGATTTCCTGCCTAGCTGTGGAGTCTGAGAATAAACTCATAGTTGTAAGTCAGTTGTAATTAGATTAAAAGTATTCTCTTTAGTCTAATTTCGGGTGATATGGGAGGACTTGGAAAATAAGCTCATGGCTGGGGTTGTAGCTCAGTAGTAGAGCATATGTCAGGCCCTGGGTTCAATATACAACACTGGAAAAACAAGTTGGGGAGAGGTTTAAGTGGGAGAACTGAGCTTTGGGGCATTCAGTGAGCCTCCCAGAAGGCAGGTGTTTTAACTGAGATGAGGTGTTAGCTAGAAATGAGGATAAACAGAGTTCAGGGCAGAAACTGGGGTGGTGGTACATGCATGCCTGTAATCCCAGAGTTTAGGAAGCTGAGACAGGAGGATCGCCTCAGTTTGAGGCCAACCTGGGCTACATAGTGAGTTCACAGCCAGCCTGAACTACAAAGTGAGACCTGTCTTAAAAAACTAGAACATGAGAGGGGGGAAAGAAAGACACACACACACACACACACACACACACAGAGAGAGAGAGAGAGAGAGAGAGAGAGAGAGAGAGAGAGAGATCAGGGTGAGGAAGGGCACTTTGGGTAGAAGTTGCAGTTTGAACAGAGCTTTCTAAGGCTCACAGGCTGTTCAGTGTGGCTGCAGTGAAGAATTTTAGACTGTGTTAGGGTGAGGAGATAGGACTTGTGGATGTAGGTTTGGACTTTATCCCCATAACAAGCAAGGGGAGCAACTAAAAGTTCCTGTTTGGCTGGGAGCTGGAGTTCATCGTTCAGGTCACCAGATTACAGCCAATACTTTGCATTCCGTTCTTCCATAAACTTTCTGTGGATGATTGAGTAATGTCTGTGCTCCTGCTCCGGGAGCATATGACTCTTCCACTTTACTCACCAAACAATTACTGGACTACATTATATATATGTATGTATTATGGCATCTTCGTCTGCTGTTCAGGCTCATCCTCTTGCCTCAGCTTCCCCAGTAGCTAGGACCACAATCAAGCACACTGCACCTGGCTTGGATTATTTTTCTAAATAACAAAAATGATAAACATTCTTTGCAAGAAGTCAAACAGCACAGAGATGTGGAAGGAGACACTTTCTACTTTCCTGTCACCATCATAGATACACAGCATGCCATTTGATTTGTGCTGTCCTTCTCCCCTTCAGTAGAGTATTAGGGACACCGTGCCAGCTCTTTCTAGAAACCAGGCCCTGTGCTTCATCTCATTTAGCCTGAAACCATGATATGAAGTGGGCACTGTTATCCCCATAAGCAGACAAGGAACTGATAGGTGTTTGATTTGCCTTGGGTCGTGCTGCTGGTGACTGTAGGAGCAGCAGTTCGAACTTGGGTAATCTAACCTCTAGAAGTCAGAGTCCAAAGTGCTGCCACTGCCTTCTGTCTCCCAAATAGTGCTGCTTTTGTTCTTTTTAATAACTGTGCAATATTCATACAGGTGCCCAGAATTTATTTACTCACTTCCCCTATTAATGAATGAGGGTTTTTTCTACCACCGCATAAAATACCTTAATATATGTCTCTGCAAAGTGAGATTGGAGGTCAAACACACACCTGTTTTTATCAGACATGACTGAAGCATTCTTACACTCTTAAGCAACATTAGACATTAGCTGTTTCCCCAAACCCTGACTAGTCCTGGGGGATTCTGATATACTTAATGTATAATCTTTTTTTTCAGCAGTATAACTTTGTTTTGATTTGCATCTTTCCTGACTGCGGGTGAGGCTGAAAATTTTCTGTGTGATTTTGGAGTGCTTGCATTTTCTGATCCTTGTTTGTTGACTGTCTGCTCATTTTTTTTCCTGTCCATTTTGTTTCTTTCTTTCTTTTTTTTAATTTTATTTTATCAGTACCAGGGATAGAACTCACAACCACATGCTTGCAAGGCAAGTGCTTATGCTACTGAGCTAAATCCCCAGCCCCCTGTTCATTTTCTTCTGGTAGGTTGTTTGTCCTTGACCATTTTTGGTGGAGAGAATGAGGATATTTGTAGTTATAGAAATAGTAATCCTTTTCCTTCTCTTTGTCTATGTTCACTGACCTTTGGATTTCATTATGGTATCTTTTACCTTAGAGAAATGTTTAATTTTTATATGACCAAGTCTGCTGGTTTTTTCCTTTATGACTTTGCTTTCCTGAAATTGAAGGGTCTGTGGCATCTCTCTTCCTTAAGGATTGGGACGGCCTGCCCAGATTCTCCCTGGAGACTGCCTTATGGGTTTTGATAGTTTCTGTCTCAGGCTCTCTTGTTTTGGAATCTATTTAATCTCCTGGGGGATCTGGCCTTTATGAGAATTGTGACATTTAACTAGATGAAAGCAAAGCCTGTCTAGTCTGAAAGGCTTGAGTCAGTTATCAAAAGTATGTTTGCATGTCTTTGCTCTGACCCACTGTGTGTTAAGTTTCTTTCTCTCTCTCTTTGCTTAAGGGAGCAGTTATGCTTCTTCTATTTAGTTTTATTTTTTGAACCATCTTGAGCCTCTGAGTGCTTCTGCTTTGTCCAGACAGTTTAGAGAGCAGGGAAGTCCTGTGGATATACTGGCAGTGGGAGGCTGTGGATTTGAGAAGGAGTTTGTGACTACCTTTGATTATACCTGATTAATACTGGGGAAGTTGTTATTAGCCTCAGAGAATAAGAATACCGCCCTGAGGCCACTTTCTGAGAATATAAGAGAAGATTTTAAGCATTAATTTAGGTGTTTCTTCCTTTTTGGATCATATTTCAGGCTGTTTTAATGAGGGCAAATCTTCATAAATTACCTCAGTATTCCTTTTGGAAAAGCAAATTCTGTTCATTCACTGTCAACCCATAAAAGAAGGATACAGTTTTTTGGTCTTTAGTGACTGGTATCCTTTATGGAGTCTATGGAATTAACTACCACTTTCAGTATTGAAATAAGAGATATCTAAACTCTTAGTGGAAATTAAATTTAGGGACTTTTGCATCAAAAATGGTTCAGAACCAATGAACCAAGGGAGATCATATCTGATTTGGAAATGGACATTGGAGGAAAAGGTATGGCCTTAGGTGGATTTTTAAAAACTTTAATTTTCATGTTTGATTAATATATTATAGTTGCATATATTTATGGAGAACAATGTATATGTATATATATATATATATATATATATATATATATGATTATAAAAAGATAAATAACATTTCCATCACCTCACACACTTTTCATAGTGAGAATATTTAAAATCTGTTCTTTCAGCAATTGTGAAATATACATTATTAACTAAAATTAATACTGAATAATAGCCCATGCAATAAATTTTAAAAATGTATTCCTTTGGTCTAACCAAGCTTTTGTAACTTTTGCCCAATATTTCCCAATTCACCCCCAGAACCACTGTTCTAATCACTAGTTCTATAAGATCTATTCTTTTTAGAGTCCACACATAAGTAAGACCTTATGGTGCTTGTGTTTCTCTGCGTGGTTCTGTTCACCTAACATGATGTCTTCCATGGTCATCCATTTTGTTTCAAGTGACAATTTCTTTTTATGACTGAGTAATATTTCACTATATATACATACATATATATATGTATGTATATTAATCTATCCTTCCTTTTAATAGACACTTAGATTGATTCTATTTCTTTAATATTGTATGTAATGCTACAATGAACGTAGGAGGGTAGATGTCTCTTTGACATATTTATTATTGTTTAAATATGAAGTGTTTCCCACAGTCTGGTGCATTGAGGACTTGAATCCCTGAGATTAACTCAGACTGACTCAATCTGAGATTAACTCGGATTGACCAGATCAACTGATAGTATTCCTGGATGGTAGGTACTGCCTGGATAGCAGGTAACTAACTTTAGGGGATTTTGGGATAAGTGCTACAGTTGAGAAACTTCTAAAAGAAGTGGTTCTCAGGAGAACCTATGTTTGACCTGATGATCTGCTTCATTCTTTGCATCCCACCTTCACATCTGAGGCAGGATGGCCCTGCTCTTAGATCTGCATTTAATAACTAAGTAGAAAGATGACAAAACCAACTCCTTGCTTAAGTCTTGCTAACCTTTGTATTCAGGTCTTGTCCTTCATGCTTACACAGGAATTAAAGTTAACTAATATATTATATTTGAATGGCATGTGTAAGGCATTGTGTGGGAGGGAGGACAGGGGAAAGAAAGATAAGAGACTGAGGAGAGTAAGAGGGAGAGAGAGAAGGAAACACATATGTAAAGGCATCACCCTCAGGTAGCAGAGGTTATTCTCCAAATGTCTTAGAAACTATGTAGATTAAGTCAGCCAAGAGGCTGACTTAATAATCTAACTTAATAAGTTAGATTTAATAATCTAACTTATTAAATACAGACACTCATTTAATGACCGAGTTTCTAGTGACTAGGTTGTTAAATGAGGAATTGTATGCAATATGTACATAACAATATTCAGAACAAAAAAATGCTCAAAGGAAACACCAATTGATGATTTTCCTTTAATGCACATAACTTTTGCACACACTACTGTGATGTATAGCAGAAAGTAAAACTACTTATGGTGTAGTACAACCAGAAAAAATTACAGTATTATACATATAAGATATACTGCACAGAAAAAGACATTGGCCTCTATCAGTAAGATGTATGGAACTGTGCAAAAAAAAAAAAAGGTGGATCACAAATCAGAACAGTGAGCCTCAGTCTTAAGTATGAACAGTCATTAAACAGGTAGGTTATTAAATGATGGATATCTGTGTTACAAATTCTAGATGGTATAATTTCTATAGGGGTGAGAGGTAGGAAGAAGTACCTTGTATAGGCCAAATTCCAGGCCATGGAAGGCACATCTGTAGGTCTTAATGGCTTTAGGCCTTCAATTATAGCTAATAAGAGAGTAATCAAGTATCTGTCTCATTTTTGGGCTAGAGGAATGATGTTTATTGCGTGTGTGTGTGTGTGTGTGCGCGTGCCTGCGCACATCTGTGTATCAGGCAGACAGAAGAGGGCTCCTGAGAGCTGAGCAGAATCTGACCCTTTCTCAGCATGGGTGCATCCCCGCTTCTCCATGGTGAGAGTCACACCACCCTTCCCCCATAGGTCCGGAGCCTTCCTCAGCTGTGACCATGAGGGAGAAAACAAGCTCCCGTCACTGTTTTCGAGCACTCTGTTTTATTTTTACTATTATTATTATTTTTTGTCTTTTTGAGACAGTCTCACTATGCAGTTCAGGCTGGCCTTGAGCTCACTTTGTAGCCCAGGCTGGTCTCGAACTCACAACGATCCTCCTGCTTCAGCAAGCACTTTGATTTATAAACTGCTCTCACAGTGTTTGTTCTTTCATCAGCTCCTCACTACATTGTGCAATAGCTATGGTAGGGACTGTCTACATTTAGAACTGATGTAATGGTCTATGAGAGGTTCAGTAATTTGCCTAAGGTCATGCAGTTTTTAAGGCACAAAATAGACTAAATGACCTACCTAATCATATAATTGCTAACTTAGCCATTTTCTCCCATGCACAGTTATGTGTATCTGTCTTGACACCTTTAATTCCTACAGGGAGCTGATATGGCTCACTTTACTTTGACTGGTGGCTGGCTTTCAACGTGGTCCTCATCACATCCTAGCTCCAGCCTGTGCCTTCCCTGGCTTGGCATGCTCCCTGAAGCTGCAGCTCTTCTTTTTGTGTCCTGTGAACTGCCCAATGCCAGTCACCCTTTCTGGAAACTCTAGTCAGCTGCCCCTGGGTTCTGACAACCCAGAGTCCCTGGTCTCCTTGTCTTGCTACCCAGTGAGCCTTGGTGGGATACTGATTGTGGAGCTGTTTTCTGTACAGGTAATGTGTGGCCCAGGCGTCAGTTCTCTGGAACCGGACTGAGGGTCCTGACTTATTTACACAGGCTGCTGAGCTGCTGTCAGAGCACTGACTTTCTGATGTGGTAACTGTATGTTAGGGAAATTAGAATTTAGGATTCTTCATGCTTTCCCTAGTCTAGTTTAGAATGCTTCAGGCATGCATCCAGTACCGCCAGAGGAATTTTAGTTGGTTGGCATTTCTGGGGCCTGGTAAGTACCACTTTGATAAACTGTAGGGTGTACAGATTGTGGGGCAGGCTGCCTTTGACGAGTCTTTTGGAGGGGCTGTTTCTTCTGTGTCTGTAAAGCACCAGGTGCCAGGGAGGGGTGAGAGGGAGAGCTGGTTGTTGCTGTGTATCCAGGTATTTACAGCGAATCCTGCATGTAAAGTATCTAAAAATTTGTTTCTTCTCTTTCCTCATCTTCACTCTGAACCATCTCTGGGATGCACTGGGGTATATATTTGGATCTTATGAAAGAAGGAGGGAGAGGGGGGTACTAATGATTATGAAAACACTGGAGTACAGAAATATCCTGCATACCCCTTGAAGACAAGATCCATAGCTATATAACCCCAGCACCTATCAGGGTGATTGGCAGAGAGTAAGATGTTGAAGCAACAGACACCTAGAGACATGATCATAATTAAACATTATTATTCTCATATGGGAACTAATATTATATACTTACCCTTTCATGTTATAGAGTTGGGACAGCCCTGCTATGGATATTTGAAGGAGGAAATGGAGAAAGTGCATATTGCAAGAACCTAGTTTTGCCCATTATTGGCTTTGATCACAATTTTTAAAAAATTGTTTTAAAAATCAAAGATACCTGAGTACCCGTAGAAAGGGTGCACTTCAGCCTTATCTAGGATGCTTCTTTATCTTATCTGACTTAATTCAGAAACTATGCAAACGTTTTGTGTAACTCATGGTATTTTCTTTACATATAATAAGAGTCTTACTTGATGTACTCTTAGTCATTTTTGCTGTTTTTCTATAGTGAGAATAATCAAATGAGAAGTGTTTTATGAAGTAAACACCAGTTTTCCTTGATAAGACGGTTTTTTGAATCAGATCCTGATGGGATCTCATGCTTAGGGGTGGGAAGATCAGGACTTTCAGAAGAAATATGAATTCTCATGCATTGCCACACTTTTAGGGGCCTCTTTTAGTTTAACAATACAATAATTTAGAAGAGAGGAGTTGATACATTGAGCCACAACTTCACCCAACAGAAATACTGAGAGCAAAGGATTCCTCAGTTTGTTCGAAAAAGTACAGGAAGATGTTTTAAATTTCACTCAGTGACCACCTAAAATGTCATTTCTTTGCCTAGTTCAATATAGAGCTGTTGGACAAAAAACTGAAAGCTGAAAAAAAGAATGTAGAAAAGGATAATTATAATTATATAATTATGATTATAGTGATGCCAACTCTATAACATGAAAGGGTAAGTATATAATATTAGTTCCCATATGAGAATAATAATATTTAATTATGATTATGTCTCTATATGTCTGTTGCTTCAATATCTTACTCTCTGCCAATCACCCTGATAGGTGCTGGGGTTATATAGCTATGGATCCTGTCTTCAAGTGGCATGCAGTCTTTGTGAGGAGGCCTCTGATGAAGAGCTGAGAGAACACAGAGGCCAGGATCAAATCTAGAGCAGAGGAGATGGGGTAGAGACACTAGTAAGGAAGGTTTCTTGCAAGAGAAGAGCTAGAGCGTTTAGCACATGACATTGATGGGGAGCAGGAAGGCTCACTAGCTGAGCAAACAATGGTGTTGGGGGAGTGCAGCTCCTGGTCAAGCGGCTTTCTAGCTGTGGGCTTTGACCTTAATACAAAGTCTAGGCCTTGTTTCCTTAAATTCAAAAGGAGTAATAATGTCAAGCTCTTAGGTGGTTATGGGAATTGGAAAGGGTGAAGCATTCAGACACAGACACAGAAGCATACTTGCACACACAGACAGCCCAAGGTAAGTGCTCAATACTGAGGGCTCTTGTATAATGTGTAACAACATTGAAGCATGCTACCCTCTTCAACTTCATGGCCTTTGCATAGATTCTGCCTATCTCTTCAAATGTTAACCATTTATCTAGCCTTTTTAATCTGTAAAATTCCTCCAAAATGCTTCAATATCCCAAATTGGTGCTTATAGTACTAAAGAAATAATAAGGAAATGCAAGTGGGAGAGATATTTGAGCAGAAGGGTTGTGATGTCATGGAACAAATGTACCCTTGATGTAAGGAGTCTTCCATTTAAAATGCAACAATGTATTCTAGATGGCAGTTTGGAGAATTCTTACTGACTCTAGGGAAGATAATTCCTAGAATTAAAACATATTTTTTCTGTTTTTTCATTAGATATAAGGGTAAACTTAATCATTGCCTTCAACATAATGGAGTACTTTAAACCTCAAGTGAAAAGTATAAAAGGAGAAATTTCTGTTTTTAATTTAAACTCTTTTTAGCAAAAATATTAACTTGAGAAATTGTCATTCAGGATCTCTGTCTATTCTGGGGAGTTAAGTGAAAACACAGAAAAAGTCTTCTTGAACTTTAGTCCAAATTACAGCCTCTATTTTTTTAAATGTTGGAAGGCATGTGAAAGTTCAGTTTTTCCTGCTGTTTTGCACTGGAGCATCTGCCTTTCTTTTGCACAGTTATATCTCCTTGAACAAATCCTTTGGAAGCAGAGATACCCAGCTCAGCTGTGACCAAACAACAAAATGCCCAAGAGCTAGCTAGCTGTGCAGACTGAGCCTGGCCAAACTTGCCTAGAACAGCTTCTTCCAGGGCTTCCCGCAGCTGCAGAGCAGCAGCTTCTCACAGTTTCTCTTCAGAGGTCTCTTCCCTTCTCTAGCTTAGGCAAAGTTCTCCCACCCTCTGGGACCTGGTCTCCAGTCCCTCTCTCTGATATCAGCAATTAACATTCCCTTTCAGGAGCCTGGGTCCGCTGTGATAATTCCCCAGGCCTACCAATAAATATTTGCTCTTCTCCCTTTATCAAGACATGAAGGGACCACAAGACCCTGATGGGGTGGTCCCAACTGAACCTCTCTGCCAGAGGCTGTACTGCTTTGGAGAGAGAGTTCCATGGCTAATAAATGATCCCCTCTCCAGCTGTCCAGACCTAGGCCTCAGGCAGGGAAAAAGGTAGCAAAGACTAAAGCCATGCATTCAAAATAAATTCCTAGGCGGCTGGAACAACACTGCATGTTACAGCCTTGCTCATTGCTCTTTCCTGCTTCCTAACCCCTTCCATTCACTTCAGAGGTTTCTTAAGCATATTTTAAGTTTTCCTGAATAGCCATTGCTATTTTAACAAACATTTGTTTTCCTACTGTATAAAACATTTTAAAAATTGAGACATGACTTTCAATGTCTTTTGTATTGTTTTTATAAAGGACAATGATATTTATGACAATGGAATGTATTGATGAAACATAGCATCTTCACAAATAGAATTACTAGGCTGATTCCATGATCATTAAGAAATACTTTCTTTGGCTTTTTTTTTTTTGTCATTTTTTTGAGACAAGGTCTTGCTATGTAGTTCAGGCTGGCCTTGAGCTCACTTTGTAGCCCAGGCTGCTCTTGAACTTGCAACAATCCTCCTGCCTCAGCCTCCCGAGTGCTGGGATTACAGGCGTGACCCACCACCCCTGGCTTTTCTTTGGCTTTTTGATGATAGTCATGATTGAATACCAAGTAACGCATTAACAACTGTTAGTATCTTATTTATTATAATCATAATAAAATAATAATAAAGGAAATATATATAGTAAAATTTCACTTAGAACTCTGTCACCCCATACAATTACTGTTTTTATCTTCCTGTGTTTCCTTCCAGGCCAGGGCTATATTCTGTGAGGCTGTTGGATGGGGCTCTGGATATAGGTTTGTGTATAAGGAACTCTTACAAAAAGTTGAGTTTCAACTTTTTATATTGCACTACACATTTGGTTGTTATAGTACTCACATTTTAACTCATTGCATTAGCCAGTGTTAGTTTATTTTCTCAGAACTGGGATTGCATCATTACATGTCAAGGTTCATTCTTTTGTGTGTGGTGTTAGGGCTCTGACTTTACCATTTCACATCAAAGAATAGCACATTAAGTTTCTTGATACTAGATCTTCATCAGCTGTTTCCACAGGCTAGTAGCATGTAGATATTAATAGGCCCTCATGCACAAGGGAACTGAATTCCCATCTCGAATTCCTTTGTTCTGTCAACACCATGGGAAGTTCTCAGCTGAAGGTAGACAATGGATTGGGCCCAAGTAGTAATCTGCTTTATCTTACAAAGGAGCAGTAATGCATAATCCCACACTTGGGTAAGAAACAACTTTCTCTGGCCTCTCATGCTTCCTAGCTTTCTTCCAAAAATTGTAGACTTATGTTGATCTTTATACAATTTGCCTGATTATTGAAAGGTTTTTCTTGGCACAGTAGAGAAGCAAAGGCAGGGAAAAAAAAAAAAAAAGAAAAAAAGGAAAAGGCCTTGACTGCAGGCACAGGAGGGCTGTAAAACAGTGCAAGATCCCTCAAAGGCAGACAAAGAAGTGTGGGTTTTCATCAGGTTTGACAGGGGGTGGAGTTTGAAAGGGTGAGCAGAGTAATGCATTGACAGCTGATTGGGGGAATGCTGGCACTTGCTTGAAAAGTGGGAAGTTCAATTTCAGGCTTGGAAGGAGAAGTCTGTATTGAAGGAATATACTGTGGCCCTAGGGCCCAGAACCATGTTGGGCAGGTTCCAGGCTGTTTCACACAGGCAGAACCCATCTATTATAAAAGTCAATTTAAAATCAATTTCCTGGGGTCTTTTCTGACCTACTGAGTCAGAATTCTGAGGGATCACTTGGTTTCACTAGGCAGCCTGAGTGATTTTTCAAATCCACGTTCCAAGCGGATTTAAGAAACTAATTTATTGGACACCAATTCATAACTCCCAGGGCATAGATTTGCTTAACCTACATATGTGGCGGGGGGGGGGGGCAGCACTCACTATGTTGCCCAGAACAGCCTTGAACTCACCATCCTCCTGCCTCAGCCTCTTGAGTAGCTGGGATTAAAGGCATGTGCCACCATGCCTGACTCAGCCCACTTTTGAGGTGAAGTGACCAACAGTCCTATCCTCAGAAAAACAACAGTTATATAGGCCTTGTCTTTAGTGTGCTCAAAAATCAACTGTAGCCATGGCTGTATGAAATGTAGGATGGCACAGAGGTCTCTGCAGGAAGACAATCTTCTCTATCCAAAGTTATCCTGCAGAGAATTGTCACCACCTTTACCTTGCCTCAGTGAAGAAGGAACAAATTATAGAGAGGTTATTTTCTCTGTCACTTGCAATTCAAGAATTCTTTCTTCACTTAAATTATAATTTGAACATGATAGTGTGTGTGTGTTTAATTTTTCCTGTGCTTGTTTTTCATGTGGGTATTGTGTTGTTCTAAATTCAGTTTATGCGCTGAATTGCCTCCCCATCAACCATTGTACGGTTCATTTGAAAGATAAGCAGAATTTATGCAACTCCAGATCATTGCTAAGAACTACAGCAGTATTTCCTGAAGTCATCTGATCCTAAAGTTAGGAAATAATGGGGCTTTTTGGGAGTTCACACTCACTTACTTGGTTCTTCCTTCACCCTGTGTGATTTTCCTCGATACATCCCTCCCCATTCTTTCAAGGCAGTGTTCCCAGTTCTCAAATTACCCTTTCTCCCAAGTTTTCCTGAGTCTAAAGATAAAATCACAATAATAAAGCATAACCCAATAATTCTCATTTTCTAGATTTGATAATGCTAGGCAACTGGAAAAAAGAAAGGAATAGATCAAATGAATTCGTGCCATCGCAAGAATGACTGATTGAGGATTTACTATGTTAACGAAGAAGTCCGAGGACATTCGCATTTTGGGGCAGTGTTTGTTATACCACATGAGGGTGTTAAGCAGTTTTAAAGGAGAGTGAATGGAAATCTGGGGCAGAGGGATCTTTGAATCACACCACTTGGGCCAGAGTTCACTCTACTACCCAAGGGCGACTTGTGCTCTTGGCAATGTGTTGATATGGCGTTCAGCCAGGGAGGCCAGGGAACCATGCTGGGGTCCGGCTAAAGGGCAAGCCCAGCACTTTCTCCCTGTACTTTGCCTCTCTCATCTCCTGCAGGGCACTGCATGGTGCCCTCTCTGCTGGACAGGCTGTCAAGAGAGCAGTCAGATCACCTGCTAGTGCAGTGGCCACCCCAGCAGAGGGAGCATCTTTCCCCCAGCAGAGTAGGAGGACTGCATCCTGCAGTCAGGGTCCTTGACTTTTCATTATTTAATTATGGCTGTTTGCTTGTGGACTAAGAGACTGTCAGTTACAGTCCTTTCACACAGATAGAATCAGGAACCTTTAGCACAACTTATTACTGTGTGTAAAGGTGAAAATTGATCAGGCTGTGGTGGTAGAAAATGTGGTATTTTATTCTTTCCATAGTTGAAGGTTTAGTCTCCATGTCTTTCTTTGTCATAAAAATAATAAATCCAAGTCTAACCAGGTAGAGTTTTTATCTTTGTCAAAAGACCATGAGTTAAGAAATGAAAATCAGAATAAATGGCCAATGAGTACATTTTGAGTAATTAACAAATAGAACAAGCACACTGGACCTCCTACATGAGTCTAGAATCCAATGTATTTAGATATGCAACTATCTCAACTGTCCTTGGCTTCTTATGTATTGTGACTACTGGTTTTCAGCAATGGATACAGCAACAGAAACAGGGCAGGATGTAGTTTTCTTGAAGTTTATTTTTCTCTCCTCCCACCCACTGAATATTTCCAACATTAAATAAACTCTACATTGTTAGTGATAGAACTTTGACAGGATTGATTTCCCTCTTCATCAAAGTGTACCAGGAGATATCAACAAACCCTTTTAACTCAAAATTAGTGATGAACTGGTATGGTTACCACACCTGTAATCCTAGCACTCGGAAGTTTGAGGCAGGAGGATCGCTGGGAGTTCAAGGGCAGCCTGGGCTACAAAGTGAGTTCAAGGCCAGCCTAAATTGCACAGTGAAACCCTGTCTCAAAAAGGAAAAAAGAAAAAAAAAAGAGAGAAAAACAATCTATGATGAAATATTCTGAGAGAAGGGATCTTGAGTACATTTGTATGAAATGTGCATTGAATGACTTGAGTTTGGATGCACATCTAAATTACTTATTCTTCAACTGAATAGAAAAGCATAAGGGCATATATTGTATTATTGAAAATGTCAGAAGTTTATCAGTATTATTAAATGGATACTTCCTGGATGCCAAGCTCTGTTCTCAATGCTTCATGTGTGTCATATCTAGTCCTTACAACAACCTCAAGGGAGGTTGCCATTTTTATTGCTGGTTTTAGATAAGGAACTAAAGAACGGCAAGTTTGGGTGACTTCCGAGACTCTCCCACGATATTGCTGGGCTAACGACCTGGGCAGCCTTACTCCAGTCTTCTTGCACAGGCAGTGAGTTATGCTGCCTCCCCAGCAACAAAGAAAGCATAGAATATACTGCAACCTGGTAAGACAGGGCCTCTGTAGGGTTATGGGAAGAGAGCTAAGGTGAGCTTTGGTCTTATCTATATCATTTGAATTTTTTAAAGACTAACAATATGTTTATGTATTGTTTAATATTACTGAAGCTTTTAAAATTAAAATAGTCAAAATCCTGAGTCAGGCTAATAAGTTCCATACATACCTTGCTGATTTAAAAATCACCAACTGGATTGTCCCTGGATGGTGGGGCCTGTGGGAAGAGTGGGAGGTTTGCGCTCTGCTCCTCCTCCATTGTCCCTAGATGGACGGTGCCCATGAAGAGAGTGTAAGGATTCCTGCCTTTGGCGGATGGACTCACCCAGCACCCCAAGGTCCAACATGGCACTTCAAGGATCTCAGGAAACGCTGATAAGGTTCTTGCCCTCGAGCAGCCGTGGCTCAGCCGCGGCACTTACCAGAGCGACCTCCTCAACCACTTCTTGAATTTAAACTTTCAAGAGAACAATCATTGTCTCTGCCCTTTCTGAGTACTCCTTTGCATTCTATTTCAGTCTTTCCCTCCTGTGTCCTCCAGTTTCCCAAAACTCAGATGATCATCCTGTGACCTCCAGCCTCGACCGTACTATGTCTGACCTCATTCATCACTTTAGCCTGTCCCCTACCCGTGTTACCCCCACCCTCCCAGAATAAAATCACTCCATTAAGGGGAAAGTCTCTGCATACAAGTGCATGGAATATTTTTTATTTTGTTATATAACCTTAGAATTTGCTCCTGTGGGTGGAGGTAGCAGGTTAATGGTCACTATAGTTTGTCAGTAGTTAAGCTGTGCTTGAAACTGTTGTTATTATCCAGCTGTACTGCTTTAGCCAGGATGTCAAACATGCTACAAACATTTTTTCTCCCCTGTATGATAATCCTGTGATTGTATGGGGTCATAATCATCACCACAGCCCAGTACCAAAGGACTGGGAGCTGAACCAAATAGTAATTTTGCATCCTTTACAAATTGGGAAGGTAGGTTCTTGGGACAGCTATAAAGAACCATGTATATCTAAAGGACATCCCTGAAGAACAACATCTAGGGAAGCCTCGATATTAGTGATAAAGCTATATATCATAAGAAATTGGCAAGCATCACTATAGAAAAAAATAAAAAGAAAACAGAAAATAGCAAGACATAGAAGTAAAATGCAACCCCAGACTCCCAGCCCACCCAGATCAAGCTTGGAACTCAATGAGAATGATGAAATTGGAAGTCAAATTCTGGAAATTTCTGAAATGATAACAACAGAAGTGAAAAAAGAAGTGGAAAAGGCTATAGAGAAAATGATCTCTCAGGGAAAAAAAAGGAAATGATGCTTAAAAGATATTAGCGAAGACACAGATAAAAGAATAGATGAGCTTAGAAAAATGGTGGAAACAAAAAATGCCTGACACAGGAAAGAAATGGAATCCACAAAACAGATCCAATCAGAAATTCAACAGATTAAAACCTCCTTTGAAAGTAAATGCAACAGATTAAATGAATTTAAGATTTTGAAGACAGAATTGCAGCTAGTGATCATGAAAAGACAGATACTTTTAAAAAGCAAGATACCATGAAAAATTAATCCAACAGCTATGAGATGAAATAAAGAATAATAACATAAGACTGACTTAGGTGAGTAACAAATCTGGAAACAGCACAAATGCCATAAAAAATTCTTCACAGAAATAATGGTAGAAAACTTCTCAAGCATGGATAAAGAATTTGACATATAAATAAATGAGGCATATAGAACTCCAAACAGCCATGACCAAAATAAAACTATACCAGGACATATAATAATTAAGATTCCAGAAATTCAGCACAAAACAGAATATTAAAAACTGTTAGAAGAAATAGATCACCTATAAGGGAAAGCCCCATCAGAATCATGGCAGACTTCTCAACACAAACCTTCAAGTCAAGAAGAACTTGGAGTAAAGTATTTCAAGTTCTGAAAGAAAACAACTTACAATCCAGATCGACATACCCTGAAAAACTATCTTTCAAAATTAATGAAGAAATAAGGTATTTTCATGAAAAAAAAAAACTGGAGAAATTTATGATCACCAAGCCAACCTTACAAAAAAGTACTTACTGAAAGATACTGTAGGTAGAGGTAAAAATGACCACAATTCCAAGAGCAACAACAGGAAGAAACTAACAGGCATGACAATCAATAAAATAGAGGGGAGAAGCAGGGAATCAACAGTAGGAAAACACTGTGACAAAGATAAGCCAATACATATCAGTTATAATCATCAATATAACCTCAGTTCATCAATCAAAAGAACCAGAAGGGCAGGATGGATCAAGAAACAAGATCTAACAATGTGCTGTATACAAGAAACACATTTAACTCAAAAAGAAATTCATAGACTGAAAGTCAAAGAATGGAAAACAATCTTCTACATAACAAGAATTCAGAAAAAAATCAGAGGTAGCCAGTCTGTTTGCAGAAAATGTGAACTTCAAACCAAGAATGAGCAAAAGTGATACTCTCATACTTGTTAGTGGAAAACTTCACACATACTTGTTAAGGGAAACTACATATTACATACTTGTTCGGGGAAAACTTCAAGAGGAAGAGATAACAATCATAAATGTTTAGGCACCAAATATGGGAACACCCAACTGTATAAGACAATTATTAATAGACATGAAAAATCAAACAAGCAATAACACAGTTTTAACAGGAGACCTTAATACCCCATTGTCACAGAGATAGATCAACTAGGTAAAAATAATCAGCAAAGAAATAACAGAATTAAACCAAACCTGAGAATAAATGAACTTAGTAGATGTTTTCAGAATATTCCACCCAACATCATCAGAATGTACATTCTTCTCAGCTGCACATAGGACATTTTTTAAAATAGACCATCTACTAACCCACAGAACATGCTTAAGTAAATGCAAAGGAGTGGAATCAGACCATAGTGAAAATTGGAAGTTAATGGCAAAAGAAACATCAAAAACTCCATAAACACTTGAAAGCTTAATAATACCCTCCTAAACAACCAGCGGGTCACAGGTGAAATAAAGAAAGAAACTGAACAATAGCTACAACTAAACAAGAATGCAGATACAACCTACCAGAACTTATGGGATGCAATGAAAGCACTCTTAAGAGAAAAATTTACAGCAGTGAATTCTCACATTAGGAAAACAGAATGAGTGCAAATAAGCAACCTTATCTACACCTCAAACTTATAGAAAAAGAAGAGCAAGCCAGGTGTGGTGGCTCATGCCTGTAATCCCAGTACTCGGGAGGCTGAGGCAGGATGATGGTTGCAAATTCGAGAACAATCTAGGCTACAAAATGAGCTCAAGGCCAGCCTGAACTGCATAGAGAGACCCTGTCTCAAAAAAAAAAAAAAAAAAAAAAAAAAAAAAAAAAAAAAAAAAAAAAAAAAAAAAAAAAAAAAAAAAAAAAAAAAAAAAAAAAAAAAAAAAAAGAAGAAGAAGAGCAAGGCAAGCCCAAAGCCTATACAAGGGAGGAAATTTTAAAGATTGGAGCAGAGATTAAGGCAATAGAGACCAATAAAACAATATGAAGAATTAATGAATTGAAGAGATAGTTCTTTGAAAGAATAAATGAAATTGGTAAACCCTTAGCCAACTTTATCAAAAAAAAGGAAAGCCTCAAATTCATGCATTGAAGAATGAAAAGGGTGAAATCACTACAGATCCTGTGACAATTCAGAAGATCATTAGTATCTACTTTGAAAATTTCTACTCTCATTGGCTGGAAAACACAGAAGAAATGGACAGATTCCCAGATATGTATGAATTGCAAAAGCTGAACCAAGAAGATATAAAAATTCTGAATAACTCAATATCAATTAATGAGATTGAAAATGAAATTTAAAAATTACCAACAAAGAAAAACCCAAGTTCTGATGAATTCACTGAATTCTATAAGAAATTTAGAGATTTAATGCCCAAACTCCTCAAAGTCTAATGAAATCTGAAGGGAAATAATACTCCCTAACTCATCCCTGGAGGCAAGCATTACCCTGATACTGCCATCAGAGAAAGATCCATACAGAAAAAGAGAACTACAGGCCAACCTATCTAATGAACATAGATGAAAAAATCCTCAATAAGATATTAGCAAATAGAATGAAGCAAATCATCAAGAATATGACCAAGTGGAATTCATCTCTGGATGCAGGAATGGTTCAACATACACAAATCAATAAATGTAATGCATCATATCAATAGAGCCAAAGACAAAAAATCACATGATCATCTCAGTAGATGCAGGAAAAGCTTTTAACAAAGTCCAGCACTCATTCATGATACAAACCCTACAGAAAATCAGACTAGGTAGTCTTTGCCTCAATCTGATAAAAGCCGTGTATTACAAACCAACAACCAACATCATAATAAATAGACAAAAACTGAAAAATTTTACTCTAAAATCAGGAACGAGACATGGATGTCCACTATCACCACGCCTATTCAATATAGTTCTAGAAACACTAGCCAGAATGATTAGACAAGAGAAAGAAATAAAAGGTATAAGGATAGGAAAGGAAAAAAGTTAGATTATCATTATTTACAGATGACATGATACTCCATGTAGAAGACTCCAAAAACTCTGTGAGAAGGCTCCTAGAGTTAACCAAATTAAGTAGCATAGCTGGATATAAAGTCAACACTCAAAAATCAATAGCATTCTTGTACACAAACAACAAACTCACTGAGAGACAAATTAGGGAAACCACACCCTTCACAATAGCATTCCCAAAAGTGAAATACTTAGGAATCAATCTAACAAAGAAAGCATATATATATATATATATATATATATATATATATATATATATAATTATATATAATTACAGTACTTTGAAAAAGGATATTGAAGAGGATATCAGAAAATAGAAAAATATCCCTTAATCATGGATAGGAAGAACCAATATAGTGAAAATGACCATATTCCCAAAATTGTTATACAGATTTAATGAAATCTCAATCAAAATACCAGCAGCTTACCTCACAGAACTTGATAAAAATTTTCTAAATTCATCTGAAAACACAAGAGATCTAAAATAGCAAAGGCAATCTTGGGCAACAAATGAAAGACAGGAGGTATCACAATCCCTGATTTGAAATTATACTACAAAGCTACTGTGATAAAATCAGCATGGTACTGGCAAAAATCAGATCTGAGGATCAGTGGAATAGACTGGAAGATACACACACAACTACAAAGTCACTCAGCTACCTTATCTTTAACAAAGGAGCCAAACACATGCACTGGAAGAAAGATAACCTCTTTAATAAATGGTGATGGAAATAATGATTTTCCACATGCTAAAGACCTATGTCTATCATCATGCTAAACTAAAATAAAAATGGATCAAAGATATAAATATTAAAACAGAAGTAAAAATGGATCAAAGATCTAAATATTAAAACAGAAACACTAAATCTACTGGAAGAGAAAGTTGGTAAAAATCTTGAAGACATAGGGGTAGGCAGAGAATTCATGAACAAAACTCAAACAGCACGGGAAATACTTCAAAGAATCAATGACTGGGATCTCATCTCATTAAAAAAAATCTTTTGCACTTCAAAAGAAATCACCAACAGAGTGAAAAGACAACCCACAGAATGGGAAAAATGTTAGCCAACTGTCCCTCAGACAAAAGACATCTAGAACATATAAAGCACTGAAAAAAATCAAATCCCCCAAATTCAAAGACCTTGTCCAAAAATGGGCACCTGTGATGATTACACACTTCTCAGATGAAGAAATACAAATGGCAAATAAATATATGAAAAAGGTCCAACATCATTGGTCTTCTGAGAGATGCAAATTAAAACCACACTGAAATTCCATCTCACCTTAGTAAGATTGGTTATCATCAAGCAATAACAAATGCTGAGTGGGGTCCTGTTGGGGGAAAATGGAACCCTTCTCCAATGTTGATGAGAACATAGACTGGTGCAACCACTATGGAAATCAGTGTGGAGATTCCTCAACAAAGTAAGATTAGAGGTCCCACTTAACCCAGTTATTCTCTTTCTGGGTATTTTCCCAGAAGAATTAAAAACATCTATCACAGTGATATATGTGCACCAACAATTATAGTAACACCATTTGTCATAGCTAAACCTTGGAAACAACCCAAATGCCCATCAATGGAATGGATAAAAAAACATGTGGTGTTTAGAAACAGTGGAGTACTACTCAGCCATAAAAAGGATAAACTAGAGACTTTTATGGGTAAATGGATGCAAATTGAAACCATACTCATAAGTGAAATGAATCAGACTTGCGTGTGCAAACATTGTCTCCCTAGTGTAAGAAGTAGAAAAAATAAATAAGATCCAAAATGTGCAATAGAAATTGTGAAATGTGAAGAAACAGTTCAAAAGAAAATAGAAACTAGAGCCGTCAGCATGCCGCTCTGGTAAGTGGCTGTGGCCTGGCAAGCCGCAGCTGCCCCAGGGCAGGAACCATATCAGCATTTCCTGAGATCCGTGACTCGCCATGTTGGACTTTGGGGCACTGGGAAAATGGGCAGCCAGTTCACCCCTCTGGTGGGCAGCTGTGAGCCTACCAAGCTGCGGGCTAAGAATCAAACAGCCCCCTCCCCGCAGCAAGTGAGAGCCGGAGATCTGAGCATGTCTTGCGTGTTTGACTATATGCAATATAGCAAATAAGGGGGATTTCTTCTGCCATCTCTTTGAGGGCAAATATTTTTATCTATGTTTTGAACAATGGCATTGTTCTATTCAATATTCTGTTCTTGTAATTTCAGTATTTTCTTCAGTATTGCTCTGCATGATTGAAGGAACAACTATTGTGAAGAAAACCAGATGTACTATTGTGCCTATTGCTGTTGTCCCAGTGGCCTGCTGTGAGATTCTGTGCCAGTTTCACTGCACTGCCTCAGTTGGCTATGTCCTGTCTTGTTCTGCTGTATTTTACTACCTTCAAAATAAATAAATAAATAAATAAATAAATAAATAAATAATAATAAATAAGAAAAAACTTTTAAAAAGTAAAAAACAACAGCAAAACAGATCAGCAAGGTACTGAGCAACCTGAAACATGATATAACTAAACAGATAATGGACTTAAAACGCAAAAGGAGGAAAAGCAAGTGCTCTAAAGGATATAACTGCATGTATATTTAAGAGTGTAGGAATGATAATTATGTTGCTAAGTTTTTGTTGGATCGGAGAAGGGAGCTGTTTGAAGCCTCACTGTTTGAATGTCCACTTTGTATGCTTGGATTTTGTAACTTGAACAACTACATCCGGGAAGACAATATGTAATGTATCAACTAGTGATTTTTTACTGTTCATTTTTTTGGAAATTCTGTATTGTTTCTACCCTTTTTTTGTTTTGCTTTATTTTTCCCCTCTCTTTAAATAAAGTAAAAAAAAAAAAAGAAAATAGAAACTGGGGTGGTGGATAGGAGAAAAGAAGGAAGGGAAAGGAGAAAGAAATTATATATGCACACACAAAATGGTTAAGATAGTTGTACTACTAATTGCTATTAGTAGTATATTGAAAGGAAAAGTTTGTGCCTATACTGTTGTATCAATTTTTCACGCCTAAAGCAGCTACTTTGAAGATAACAATATGTAATGTACTAACCATTGTTACTCTCCTAGAATGTTATTTTGAAATTTTGTAACACGGGTTTTATTGTTTTTTTCTTTAAAATAGAAGAAAAAAAGGAAACAAAGAAAAGAAAATCATCAACTGGACCCTTAAAGCCAGTAGAGAACTTCGACATTATTGAACGTTCTCTCCTTACTTTTCAGAAGAGGAAGCTGAGGGTACATGCAGCACTAACCAGAGCGCTAGTTAAGGCTGGAGCAGGTCTGGCGATGCTGTCTTGTGTGTACCTTCTATTACGCCTTTCGAGATATATACACTTTGAGAGTTTCAGCACAGGCCTACTGTCAGTAGCCAACTCCATGGCCCAGTTGTGCATCATTTCTGTTTTTCCTAAATGTTCTCCTGAGCTAAGCATCTTTTAAAAACTTTGTCTTTGTTCATTAATGTGCACTGGTAAAAATTCAAGCGTTTGAATTTTCTGTGTATTCACACATTGTATAGTTCCCAGCAGAGACACACCTTAGTATGTTTGTATATTTCTTGAAAACAGAAATAGGGTTTCCACAAATTCCTATGTTCTTCTTATCCTTTACAAATCAATTCCTAATTACACATGTTGCTAATGGCCATTCTGTGTTCACAAACATTTACTCAGTTTGGTCATTAGCCTGACATAATTATCATTACATAAATAATTATTCTTCTGTCACTTGATCCTCAAGCTTCTAGACATTTTTATAGTCAAAATAAATGTCTTAAAAAATAGCCAGGTGTGGTTGTGTACACCTATAATCTCAGCACTCAGAAAGTTGAGGCAGGAGGATTTCTGTGAGTTTGAGGCCAACCTGCACTACATAATGAGACTCTGTCTCAAAAACAATCCCTCAAAACAAACAAGTAAACAACAACAACAGAAAACTAAGAAGTTACTATATTGCATCTTGGAAGTGTGTAAGAATAAGATCTTTACCAAAGCCAAAACATTTGACTGTGGACAAATTTGATTTGCTGTGCATCGTTATAACTCGATAAAGCTTTCTAGCAGAGGTGGTAATAGTCAACCAGCAATAGCTTGTCAGTGTGGCCCTCCTACATCATTTTCTTGGTCCTGGGCTTGGTGAATGGTGCGCGCGTGTGTGTGTGTATGTGTGTGCCTGTACATACACATGTGAGTGCATGCACGTGGCTCAAGCTGTGGAACGGCAGTGGTACCAACAGACTGATGATTAATTCTGGAGGCTGAATTTATATTCATAAGCATGGGAAATGTCATCTGGTGTGAGTAGATCTCAGTCCATATAATTTGGACATCTGAAACTGAATTTTATTCTGAAATTCCTAGGAAATAGGAATGAAAGCCAGAAATCACAGGAATGCTGAGTAGCAGATGATTAAATGATATAGAACTATATTGTTTCTAAACTTGGTTGATATGTGATATGGCTTGAATCTGAACTGTCCTTTAGAGGAACATAGGTTAAAGGGTTGGTTCCAGCCTGCAGTGCTATGGGAGGTGGAGAGGTTAAGAGTGAGGCTCAGGGGAGGGTTTAGGTCATGGGCTAAAAGGGGCGTGTCCCCAAAGGGGACTGTGGAATGTGGTCTCTTTCTCTTTTCCTTTTGACACCTGGCTGTGAAGTGTATGGGCCTTCTCTGCTACACTCTTCCCTCCTTGACGTGCTGTTTGACGTGCTGTTTCAGAAGCAATGGATCTGCCCAATTGGACCCCAAAAACCTTCAAAACTGAGTGAAAATAAACCCTTCCTCTTTTCAAGTTAGCATAGGCACTTTGTTGCAGTAATGGAAAGCCAACACAACATGTGTCATGGAAGTATTTAAATAAGATGTTATGAAATGATAAAGGAAGATCCTGAAATTTCAAGTATTATGTAAGTAATAACTTACAATGTAAAAAGGTTTATACCTTAATATAACTTGGTCATGAAACTTTTATGCATGAAAATAAGTTAGGTTTAACTGATTTTTTTGAGTCTTTAAAAATGCTTTACTTCAAAATAATTTTATTTTTTATTTGTAGGCGTATAGTTTTTAGTACATTTTTACAGTGCATAATGGTTACATTCATCATGAGAAGTTGGTACATGTACGTAACACAACTTAATTCTCTTTATATCTCCTTTCCTTTCTTTTTCCTCTATCTCTTGGTCTTCTCATTTGCAAAAGATCTATCTTTCTGTTTTCTATTATCTATCTTTTATTTTGCTCTTTAATTTATTTATAGTTTGGGTTTCTTTTTTTTAAATTTTATTTTTTAATTTATTTTTTGATACCAGGGATTGAACTCACGACTTTGTGCTTATCAGGCAGGCACTTACGCTGCTGAGCTAAACTCCTGGCCCTATAGTTTGGATTTCTTATATGAGAGAAATTATATATTTCTTATATATATTTCTTATATATATAAAATATAATTTCTTATATTTCTTATTTCTTATTTATTTTATATTTATTTCTTATATTTCTTATATAATTTCTTATATATATATAATATAATTATATATATTTCTTATATATATTATATAATTTCTTATATATATAATATAATTATATATATATTTCTTATATATTATATAATTTCTTATATATATAATATAATTATATATATATTTCTTATATATTATATAATTTCTTATATATAATATAATTATATATATATTTCTTATATATATTATATAATTTCTTATATATATAAGAAATTATATATTTCTTATATAGATATCTAAACTTGTGTGTAAAATAATTTAAACTATGAAAAAGTTGCAGGAATGTTACTAGGGACTCCCTTAGCCCCAAATGTGCAGGCTTTTTGTGCAACATTTATTTGGTCATTCATCTTCTCTCTTTCCATATGCACATATTATTTTTTGTGAAACATTTGAGAGTAGATCTTATACAGCATACCCATTTACCTCCATGTCTTTCCTAAAAATAGGAATGTTCTTTGATGTAGCTATAGTACCATTATTAAATTCAGGAAACTTCTTATAGGTATAATAATTGTTTCAAGATTTTTAAAAATTTTCTGACAGGACTGGGGATTGACTACAGAGCCACAAGCACGCTAGGCCAATGCTCTGCTGCTGAGCTGGATCCCCACCTGTTTTAAAAATTTTTTCTTTTTTAAAAAAATTTTATTTAAACAGAGGGGAAAAATAAAGCAAAACAAAAAAAGGGTAGAAACAATACAGAATTTCCAAAAAAATGAACAGTAAGAAATCACTAGTTGATACATTACATATTGTCTTCCCGGATGTAGTTGTTCAAGTTACAAAATCCAAGCATACAAAGTGGACATTCAAACAGTGAGGCTTCAAACAGCTCCCTTCTCCGATCCAACAAAAACTTAGCAACATAATTATCATTCCTACACTCTTAAATATACATGCAGTTATATCCTTTAGAGCACCTGCTTTTCCTCCTTTTGCGTTTTAAGTCCATTATCTGTTTAGTTATATCATGTTTCAGGTTGCTCAGTACCTTGCTGATCTGTTTTGCTGTTGTTTTTTACTTTTTAAAAGTTTTTTCTTATTTATTTATTTATTATTTATTTATTTATTTTGAAGGTAGTAAAATACAGCAGAACATGACAGGACATAGCTAACTGAGGCAGTGCAGTGAAACTGGCACAGAATCTCACAGCAGGCCACTGGGACAACAGCAATAGGCACAATAGTACATCTGGTTTTCTTCACAATAGTTGTTCCTTCAATCATGCAGAGCAATACTGAAGAAAATACTGAAATTACAAGAACAGAATATTGAATAGAACAATGCCATTGTTCAAAACATAGATAAAAATATTTGCCCTCAAAGAGATGGCAGAAGAAATCTCCCTTATTTGCTATATCACATATAGTCAAGCTCGCAAGACATGCTCAGGTCTCTGGCTCTCACTTGCTGGGGAGGTGGGGGATGTTTGATTCTTAGCCCGCGCCCTGGTAGGCTCACAGCTCTCCACCAGAGAGGTGAACTGGCTGCCTGTTTTCCCAGTGCTCCAAAGTCCAACATGGCGAGTCACGGATCTCAGGAAACGCTAATATGTTTCCTGCCCTGGGGAGGCCACGGCTTGCCAAGCCACAGCCACTTACCCAAATTTTTTCTTTTATGTTGAGAAAGGGTATCACTAAGTTGACCATGCAACCCTGAACTTTTGATCTTTCAGCTCTAATCTCTCCAGTAGTTGGGATTACAGGTATATGCATAATGGCCTGGTTTAACTGCAACACTTTAAAAAAATTAAAGTCTGTGTATGCCAATTTGTCCATCATTCCCATCATCCTTTTCAGCATTTCTTCCCTCAAGTTCAGGATCCAGTACAAGGTGAGGTTTTGCATCTAGGCACATCTCTTTAATTTGCTTTTCCAGGAAGAGCTCACCTTTTTTCTTCTATGATTTTTTTTTGTGGTCTTTTAATTTTATTGGTATATGTTCGTGATACATCATAATTGCATTTGTTTAGACATTTGTGAAGAGCACAAACCAGTTATATTACTTTCCTCAGTTTGGTTTCGGGTAATGCAAGTCTGGTTGGTGAGCAATGCTGCGTCTTCCTTGGGCTGTCGACTGTGGTGCCTCATGATGTCCATCTGCTCCCCGCTGCTTGTGTTAATGCCCATCATTTGATTAAAATGGTGTCTGGTTTCTTCATGGTATTTAGTGTCAGCTGAGTGACACAAATGTGCTTCTCTTCTCACTCTCTCCTCTAGACTGGGCATCTATGTTGGTTCCTTTTTAAAGCTGTATTTCCCAAGGCTTATTTACATATAGCCTCAATAAATAGGTAACTTTATGATGTTGCTGAGGCTCTTTGCCTGTAATTCTCCATCCAAACCTGTTTACTTTGTACCACAGTTTAAGCTTATTTTAAAATGTGATCTGTGACGACTCAAGTGGCTCTTGAAGTTTTTGGGGTGAAGTACCACAAGAGGATGAGAAAATAAGGAAACAAAGCTTGGTTGAGCCCTTACTCTCCTGATGGAAGGAAAGGAACTGGCCTTTCCGTCCTCTCTCTCTGTCTCTCTGCCTCTTTGTCTCTTCCTGTCTCTCTCTCTTCCTTCCTTCCTTCCTTCCTTCCTTCCTTCCTTCCTTCCTTCCTTCCTTCCTTCCTTCCTTCCTCCCTTCCTGCCTGTCTCTCTCTCTCTGGGTACTGGGGATCAAACTCACGACCTTGTGCTTGCCAGGCAGGCACTTATGCTGCTGCTGAGTTAAATTGCCAGCCAGTGCCCTTATTTATACATTTTAGCAATTTAATGTCCTCTGACACCCCTTTGTCCTAGGAACCCATTCGTTAGATAGTCTTGGGGCTAGGTATTTTCTGGGCTGAAGCAGCTTCTTCACTTGGCTTGCCCCAGTGCTCTTTGTTCTTGGGACAACCATGCTCCAGCCCTGCCTGTGTGATCAATTTCAGCTTTAATGGCTCCCAACATAAGGAAGGATCTGCTTCCTTATTCTCCACTAGAGTTAATGTCCACCTTTTAGACTTCCAGGAGCATTTTGTACTTTTCTTGGGCCACATATTAACTTCTACTTTGTGCTTATAACTATTTGTGTATTTCTCTTATCCTAGGCATCAGCTGGCTAGTACCTTGAGGACATGAATTGTGTCTTAATTATTTTAACATTCCCTGCTAATCTCAAGAGAGGCAATGTTTGAGAGGCAGAGGTCAGAGTTTGTTCATGAAATGCATATTCCGTTGCTACTTAGCACTTCTGAAGTGCTAGTTGAATACCCAGTTGTGTATTCCAAGATCTCCTCAGTTTTATCTGCTTAACATCTCTACACCTTCTGTTGCTATTCTGCCCCTAAAGTAGGAATGGAAACCCTCAGTGTCTGTCATTGCTATTTTCTTGGCTTGGGTGTTAACTGGTTGTTGAGTGAATGAGTTACTTCCTTACGGTGAGGATTTGTATTTCATGTTTCCAGTCTACTCTCTTACTAGGGCACTGGGACAGCTTCTCATTGCTTTGAAAAGAAGCTATGATGAAGTCTGCTCTTCCCCTGGGGCATTCCTCTCATACTTATTAAGGATAACTGTGTTTCTATTGATAGGAGAGCACATTCTTACCCAAAGCTTCCCCTGTGTATAGGTTTTGGAAACTAAAAGCATAACCTGCCAAAATCACAGGAGTTAGGAGCCAAGGTTACTAATTTGTTCAGATAGTATTAATTTGTTCTGCCAGGACATGTAAGAACAAGCACTAATTTAGTTTGTAAGTTTAATGAACAATTAGAAGAACCAAAATTCTAAGTAGGTCAATCAAATGGTCCAACTAATTTGTAATTACACTGGGAAAAGATGTCCAGAAAAATAACAGTGGAATGCTTGTTGCATTATACAGGGGATGTATAAAACATAAAAATCTTTTATGAAAGCATAATTCTTAGAAATTTTAAAAATTTGTGAAACCACATTATTATTATTATTCTTTTTTAACGTAGGATTTTTTTAGGCTATAAACTGGTCTGTTATTTATTTATTAGTACTGTGTATGGAACCTAGGGGTGCTGTACCATTGAGCTAAGACCCCTAGCCTTCTTTGTATTTTTATTATTGCTGTTTCATTTGAGACATTGTTTCCCTAAGTTGCCCTTACTGGACTTAACTTGCTATCCTACTGTTAGCTGCATGAGTAGCTGATATTACAAATATGTACCATCATGCTTGGTTTCTATTACTATTTTTCAAATAAAGTTTTCCTTTAGAGGAGTTTTAGATTCCCAGGAAAGTTGTAAATATAGTTCTGAGAATATAAGCTCACCCAGTTTCCCTTAAATCCTCTCATTATGTAGATGTGTTGCAAGTGAGAAACCACCATAGGCCCATTATTATTAACTAAATTAATACTTTATTCAGTTCCACACTTCTCCACTATCCTTTTTAAATATTTTTGTGGTGCTGGGGATCAAACCCAGGGCTTGAGGCATGCTAGGCAAGCTTATCACAGAGCTATAGTATACTTTCAGCCCATTGAATATCCTTTTCTATGGTTAATTTTTATATTTTAATTGTAACTGTTAGCACATATTATCTGTACAGATTGGTGGGCTTTGCTGTGATATTTCTGTACATGCACATACGCTTTGATCATGTTCACTTCTCTGTCACCTTCACCCCCTCGGGTTCTCTTCCCTCTCCCTAGTAGTCTTCTTTCTACTTTCAAGTCGTCTTTTTCTTTTTTAACTTTTCATGTAAGAGAGAAACATCTGATCCTTTTCTTTCTGTGTCTGGCCTATTCCCTTACCACGATGTTCTTTCATTCTGCCCATTTTACTGAAAGTGACATGATTTGATTCTTTACATCATAGTTTCTTTATCCATTCATCTGTTGCTGGGTACCTAGGCAGATTCCATAGTTTGGGTTTTGTGACTAGTGTCCTGGTAAGCATGTGAGTGCAGATATCTCTTCAGTGCGCTGACTCCATTTACTTCACACACTTCTGATACACCCAAGGATTGGACAGCCGGATCTGATGGTAGTTCCATTTTCTGTTTTTTGGAGATCCTCCACTCTGTTTCCTATAGTGACTGTACTAGTTTACATTTCTATCAACAGTTCTTTTCTTCACATCCTCATCAGGATTTATTATTTTTTTGTCTTTTTGATAATAGCCATTATGACTGGGTAAGATGGAATCTCAGTGTGCTTTTGATTTGCATTTACCTGATGGTTCAAGTGATCACCATTTTTTTTTGTCCTTTCAGGTTTTCATGCAGAATGTTACATTATGTTTAGTCATCATGTGCTATGATTTTAATGTTTGTCCCTTCCAAAACTCACATTAAAATTTAATTGCCATTGTGATGGTAGTGGGAGGTGGGACCTAGGTCCTAGGTCACAAGAGCTCTACTCTCCTGGATGCACTGCTGTCTGTCTTGGAGGCGAATCTGTCCCCTCTCATTTCACCATTCTCTCTTTGCCTTTCTGCTGTGTGATGCCTTCTGCCACTCACTACGCAGCAAGAAGACCCTCAGCAATTCCTTGATACTGCAGTTCCCAGCTTCCAGAATTGTGAGCCAGTAAATTTCTGTTCACTGTAAATTACAATCTGTTTTGGCAACAGAGACCAAGGCATCCTGTTTTCAAAAACCGTTCTGGTCCGTGATCGTTTCTCAAACTTTCCTCGTCTTTTGACCATGACAATTTTGAGATGTACTGATCAGAGTTTTTATTTTTTTGGTAGTATGTCCTTCACTTTGGGTCTCTTCAGTGTTTTCCTCATGACTAAATTAAGTTCGTGAGTTTTGGAGAAGCAGACTACCGAGATCTGACGTTATTTCATCATATCATATTTAGGTTGTAGTCTATCAACATGATACATCAGGAGAGGATCAATGTAGATTATTTGGAGTTTTTCTGTGAGGAAGAATTTTCTCCTCCTCACTTACTTATTTAACCATTTGTTTATATCAGCATAGACTTGGGATATTTATTTTTTACTTTGAATATTTTTATGTTATTTATTTTATTGCTCATATTGCTTCAGTTTTGGGTCATTGAGAGCTCTTTTAGTTGGGCCCTGATATCTCCTTGATATGGCTCATCATTTTATTATTTGAAAAGTTACTTATTTTCTAATACTATAATATGCTCCAGGATCACTATATATATATATATATATATATATATATATATATATATACATATTCCCCCCTGGCCCTAGATTCAGTCATTTCTCCAAGAAGCTCTGGTTTATTTTATAGGGCAATGGTATTAAAAAAACAGATCTGTCCCATAGTTTTGAAAATATGGTGATGAGTTTTGGAAATGAAAATGAGCAGTGTGGAGAGATAGAAAAATATAGGAGTCAATGACAGCTAATGATCTTGAACAACACTGCCATGAGCACACTGCTGTCAACAATCTCAGTTTGTCTGAGACTGAGAGTTTTACAGAAATAAGGACTTTGTGTCCTCAAAGGACAAATTGGCTACCCTAGTCATAGAATTGATTTTGTGTCTTAGTTGCAAGGGTTGAAAACCCAAATAAAGACATCTCAGTTAAAAGAAGGTGTAATGACTCATTTAGCTGGTGTTGAGGACCACAAATTCACAATGGCTAATTTTGCATGCTTCTGTAAGGGATAAAATGGAGATTTGGGATTATGGACACCATCCATCTGAGATTTCCCATTGACTCTTCTTAGCATAAAACCATCTACATCCTCTTGAGTCAGCCCGGGATTATACTCCAGGACAAGATCCTTCTTAGCATAAGATCATCTCTGCACTCTTGAGGCATCCCATTATTATACTGCCCATTGAATCATCAACTGCTGAGTCTTCTACCAAATTGGAATCTTTTACTAGCCCCACTTATCACTGTATACACCCAATAAATAGTGGTTGTCTTGGAGTGTCAGGAAAGGACCCATCTGGAGACATTGACTTTCCAGACACTCATGTATTACTAAACTTGTCTCTGTTTTTTATTTTCTCACCGTACTCTTAACACAGACAACTGGGGCTCTTCACCAGGTCCCCCACAAGCTGGGAAATCTAAGGATGTGAAGATTCCAGGCCTAGCTGGAGCAGAGATCAAATAACGTAATTAGGGTTCTCTCTTACTCCATATTGCAGTGCCAGTTCCCTCTGTGTGTTAGTTCCTTTGTGAGCTCTGCATAGAGTGTGGGAAAAACAGTTGTCCTGTTGCCAGTGATGCCTTTTAGGGTGAGGCACAAATATAGACTGCGGGATGGAAGACAACAGGGAGTAATGTGAGCGCTGAGAGAGAGCCTGATCATCAGTGCTGTTCAGGAAGGCCAGGTTGCCTTTGCCAGACTCTCCAGTTTGTTTTGAAAGAAGCCAGAAGTGGGTTACTCTGATTTTTAAATGTTAGCAGCCAATTAAATTAAATAACAATGGCACTGTTTATATTGAGAAAATACTCATGAGGCACACAGCTTGAGTTATCAGTTTGTGACCTCTGCCTTAGTCTAAGGCCATCTCCTGGCTATCTCAGGCATATGCTTGGACACATACCTGCAGAAAGTGTTCCACATAAGTGTGCTTAGGATACTTTGGCTCTTTCTGAGAGTAAATCTCATTTATGTTAATAATCAACTATTCTATCATGTGCTTGCTGTATGCCAGACATGCACGAAGCAATTTATATGTTTATTTTAATTCTATAATAATCCTAAGGCATAGTTACTATTATTGTTATTAGCATCATAATCTTTCTACACATGAAGAAACAGAACAGAGAAGTTGATTATGTATCTTCCTTGATATCATGTGGCTGGAGGGGTCAAGATAGGATTTTGCTCTGCAGTCTGACTATAGTAGTCCAGTAGGCTCCTCTTTGCTGAGTTGCTTCAGAAGCTGAAAACTCAGAATCAGAGAAGGCCAGAGACAGAAGGAACCTCAGAGATCACCTGGTATGTTAATCTCTTCACTTTAAAACAGTGAAATTGGGGCCAAAAGCCAGGAGTGATTTTTACAACTTCTCAAGGCCTATCATTGGCTAAACTGGAATAAATTCAAGCCTTTTTGCTGTTCCATGTAGTTTCTGGAACCTGCTGCCTACAAGTACTATAGGTCCTTGGTAGCTTTTATAAACAAACACTCTAAAGCCTTGACAGTTACCCCTGCTGTTGCCGCCTCTGGGTTGACATGTTCTTTATCTCTTGTGCACCAGCTCTTCAGAGGGGGCAATATTTTCTTGTCTCTTTAATCAGGAGAGAAGATTACAGCAATTATTTTTCTTTAAATTGGTCATTTCATCTATAAACTCAGTCACTGCTGTGACTTGAGGGAGAAACCAAAGGGATGGGGAAAATATTTTACAACTGTGATAAATAACTGTCTTCTAAAGGCCTTTCCATCAATTCCTAGGAGCTATGTCACCAAGAAGCATTGGAAGTGGCATTTTGTCCATATAGACAAATGTCATAATAAAGAGTTTCAAAAACACTGAATTCCAGAGTGTGATTTTTTAAAGATATACACATGTGAATTTAACAGATACTGTATGGGCAGCCTTTACTGTGAAAAGTATTTTGCTGTGTCCTGTGAAAATATAACAATAAGACACAATCCCTGTCTTCATGGTACTTATTAATGGTAGACAATACAGATATACAGAATAAAATAAAAGCCATAAAAGTAAAAATATTGAGGAACTATTGAAAAAATAACAATCAAATCCAACTCAGGATTAAGAAATATTTTCTAAGATTTGAGCCAGCCCTTGAATGTTGGCCAGGTTTTAGTAGTTACACTTGGCAACAAAGGCTCGACAGGCAAAGGGAAGCACACAAGCAAAGACAGAAAGGAGCAAAACTACAGGGCGCGTTTAGAGAACATGTAGTAACAAGTTTGGTCTATTGTGGAGTGTTCTGATTCCCAGGCTAAGAAGTCTGCCCTACTCAGTGATCTAGAGAGATCTCAGGACTTCAGTGGGAGGAGACTGCTGGTGAACAGACCATTAAAGAACATGTTGTGGGAAGATGTTCATGATAAGAGTCCATGCTGGTCTGGGCAAGAGGTCTGACTGTGCGAGTAGGAAGGACATTTGAAGGATGTGGTACAAATAATCTTTAGGAGGATATAAGATAGGAATAAAAAGAGTTAAAATGATTTCTTTGTTTGGAGCTTTAATAATTGGAAGAAGGTTGTCTTGATTACAGAAACAGGGAGGAGGGAGAAGAACTGGCTCGAGGTAGTAGAAGGCAGAATTTCAAGTTGCCAACACTGAGGAGCCAACTGATTATCAAAGGAGATATGTACATTTGAGTCTCAGTTTCTGGTACGAGTGTAGTTTGCAGATTTAGGTTTGGGGGTTATTTGCAGAGAAATAGGGTAAAAATTTACTATAGTCCTGCCATTTTCTACTCCCTGGATACATATCTTTGTGTATTGTGGCATCCAGCCATATATGATCACCATAAAAAGGAGACCCAGGGAAGTTGATTGAAATTCTCTTCACCTATTAAGGACCTGTTATACATCAGACCTTGCAAGATGCAATAGAAATGAGCAAATTTAGGTTAAGTCTGACGTCAAACCTGAAATCTTACCACATAAGGAAATGAAAATTGAACTCTAGAGGGGAAGAAATACATCGTGAAAAGAAAATAAGGATACAATGTTGGAAAATACCAAATCCTGGAGAGTTACGGGGAGGGAGGAAGGTTCAGAAGAATACGTAAGACTGGTGTAGCCATTATGGAAATCAGTATGGAGATTTCTTCGAAGATTAGGATTGGAAGTTCCATTCAACCCAGCTATTCCCCTCCTGAGTATTTTCCCAGAAAACCTGAAAAGGTCATATCACAGTGATATATGTGCCCTCATGTTCATAGCTGCACAATTTGTAATAGCTAAATCTTGGAAACAATCAAAATGCCCATCAACTGCAGAGTGGATGAAAAAGATATGGTATTTTTATACAATGGAATATTACTCAGCTATAAAAAGGATGATCTTAAGGCCTTCACGTTGAAATGGAGGCAACTTGAGCCTATTCTCATAAGTGAAATAAATAGGAATCATATTTATAAATATCACATTGTGTCTCTAGTGTAAAAAGTAATAAGAAATGTAGGCGTAATAAAACCCAAAATGTGTAATTGCTATTGTAAAAAAGAGAGGAAAAGGAAGTGCTCTAAAGGATATAACTGCATGTATGTTTAAGTGTATAGGATTGATAACCGTATTACTGAGTTTTTGTTGGATCATTGAACAGAACTATTTGCAGTATCACTGTTTGAATGCCCACTTTGTATGCTTTAATTTTGTAACTTGAACAACTATTTCTAAGAGGACAATAAGTAATTTATCAACTAAAAAAAGTAATAAGAAATGTAGGAGTAATAAAACCCCAAATATGTAATTTCTATCATAAAAAAGAGAGGAAAAGAAAGTGCTCTAAAGGATATAACTGCATGTATGTTTAAGTGTGTAGGATTGATAACCATATTACTTAGTTTTTGTTGGATCATTGAGCAGAACTGTTTTGCATTCTCATGGTTTGAATGTCTACTTTGTGTGCTTTAATTCTGTGACTTGAACAACTATCTCTAAGATGACAGTGTGTAGTTAGTCAACTAGTGATTTCTCAGTGTTTATTTTATTTAAAATTTTTTTGGAATTTTATATTATTGCTTCCCTTTTTTCTGTTTTTTTTTCTTTTTAAATAAGTAAAAAAAAAAAAAAAAGAATACATATAAGGCACAGGTGGAGGAACAGCGGGTGAGAGGATAGCATCATGTCCCTGAAGAAGAGTGCTATGGTTCAGATCTTGAATGTTCCTCAACAGCCTCTGTGCATAAGGCTTAGTTGCATGGTGGGCACTTCTGACTGGGTGGAAATGCTAAGGGGTGGGGGCCTCCTGGGAGGGTTAAAACACCGGGGCTGTGCTTGAAGAGCACTGTGAGGCAGCAGTCCCTTTCAGTGCCTTCTTTTTATAACCTGGCCATGAGGGGAATGCACCTCTTCTGTCACATGCTTCCTGCCAAGATTTGCTGCCTCTTCACAAAATTGAGACATTTTTAGGAAAATGGGTGCATCTGGAAAATATAATGTTGAGTGAAATAAACCAGATTCCCCAACTTAAATACCATATGGTGTCTCTCATTTGAGTAAGGTAAAGTTCAAACAAAGAGATTCATAAAGGATGGATAGAAGGAGGAGGATAGATCTCTTATAAAGGGAAGAGTCCAAGAGATGAAGGGGAAGGTGTGAGGGGAGGGAAAGGGCTGAAGGGGAGGGGAAGAGGAATAAGTAGAAGAAAGATATTCTATGTATGGGACCCTAATAACATCAGTGAATGTACACGTCATGTGCCATAACATGAGCTAAGATCAATAGTATCAACACGAATAAAAATGGGGAAAGGGAAATGGGAGGAGGAGGGAGGGAAAGGGAATGAGAAAGAAATTAAAAAACAGTTTTTTTTTAAGACAAGATCTCACTCTGTAGTTCAGGCTGGCCTCAAACTCATGGTGATCCTCCTGCTTCAGCCTCCCTGGGACTACAGGTGTCCCCCAGCATATGCAGTGAAATAAGCTGTTTTATGTACAAGTACCTACTCCTCAACATGCTTGCAAACTGCACATGTTATAAACATATACAAATAAAAAAATTACAAAAAACCCCACCCTAAATCCCAAAAGCATCTGGGTCAACTGACCAACCATTAAATCTTACAAAATTGTTAGCCAAAATAAACCTTTTTTCTTTACAAATTGATTGTCTTGGATTTTTTTTCCAGCAACCCAAATCTGACTAACACAAGAAGGAGGAGGTAGAACTAGAAGAAATTTTATCTATTCCATAGCATCAGCTGTTGTAGAAAAATCAACCCAAGGACAATGGAGACAAGCAGATCTCAGTGGTAGTCAGTTAGTTAGAAGAGTCCCAGAAAAGTGGGAAGAAAGCAGCATCAGTACAGCAGTATATGTAGAATCAGATGTCATGAAGTTAGGGAATAAGCAGTGAAGAAGTAGAAACTGTTTCTCTGGAAACAGAGTAAGTTTAGTAAGCAGAGGGAAGACAGACAGTGATCAACTAAGAGGAAAGTCCGAGGAATGAAGGATTCTGGGGTGCATTGCCTGAGCACTGGACCAGGCTGGATAGAGAGATAAGTCAAGCTGAACTGAGATACTTTATGAGATTATGGGCTCTTATGAAGTTCAAAAGGCAGGCATTGTGTGTCTGTGCGGAATGAGAAAACTGCAGAGATGACAGGGTATGATGTTTAAAGGTAAACTGAATCTCGGTCTGAGATCTTAGAAAGGAGGCAACGTGGACAGTGGAGAGCTGAGGTTCGACTGCACTGAACGGAGGCTGTGATGGAGTAAAAGTGGGGTTTTCCTGGGTGGAACAAGAAGGACAGTATCCTGACAGGTTTGCCCACACTTAGGGATCTTCCCAAAGGTGATGAAAAGGACCTGAGTGTGGAGGAAGATTAAAGGACACTGCTGTAGGACTGGGTGTGGAGGAAGACAGACGGCCTTGGGGAGGATGCTTTAGGTCCATGGACAACCACGAGGAGAGATGGCGAATGGAGGAGATCAGGTGCCTTAGCGTGAGACAAGGAGACATTATTAAACAGCACTTAGTAACACAGGGCCGTCAGCATGAGAGGTGTGTGAGGGCAGCATAAAGAATGCTGTAGTCACATCAAAAGGGAGGCCTTGGGACACGTTGACAAAGTGTTAAAGTGGGCAGGGAGGGTGACAGAAACAGATGTGGAGGACAATGAAGGGATGCAAGGTGCACTAGGATGCTGACTGAACAAAGATCTGTGCAAGCTCTAAAGTAGCGCTGAAGCTACCTCGCACAAGTAAATGTAGCTCAAGGATGTCACACCATAGAAATATTTTGGAATACAGAATGGCGTTATTGTACAACAATGCTTAGGATGCTTACTTTGGACCAACTAATTAAACAATGAGACTGAAAAGGTCAGGAGAGTTTTTTTTTTTTTTAATGGAACAAACATCACCATACATGAACATTGTTTTAAAAGTTGTGGTAGCTATATAAACAATTCAGTGCCCTGCCTGAATAATTCTCTCTTGTGATAATTTAACATTCTTTGAAATGTTGTTGAACTGAGAGAGATTTTTCCCATTGTGATTGGATATATGCCACACTATCTTAAAAAGTCTAGAATAGAATCATGTGGGCATATGCTGTTTAATAAGAAAAGCACTTAGACTTGAGGAAAGATGTGCTTGATAACAAATCGACTTTTAAAATAACTCCCTTTCTTCTGAACTGCACAATCCCGTAAGAAGATAGAGTAACATCTGAAGTCCCGCAGGAAAGAGCCACCTTAATGGATTAATGCAATAACTTGATCCAGCTTCAGAGTGGCCTTCTAACTTCCTTTAGGCTTTGCCTACTTCAAATCTATAGTTTTTTGGGTGGTGGGGTGGTGGTGTACTACTTTTTTTATGTAAAAGTTGGGGGATTAGAAAATTCACTTTATCTGATTGAATTTTTAAATAAGTTTATCCCACTTGTAAGATCATGAAACTAAGAAACTAAATGATTCCAAAGACCATCTAGGCATCTTACAGCCATCAAAGGGTTCTCCTGATGTTACCAATCTTCCTATGTTTTCTTCCTTTCTTCCCCGTCTCTCACTTATCTGTTGTCTGTTCATCTGTATATCAGTCTATCTGTCTCTCATCTCTGTCATTTCTAATTATTTCTTGTCTGCTTTGTTTGATGGGGTTGGGAATAAAGGGTGATTAGTCGTCGGAGGTCTTGAATATCATTGGCATTAGTTGGAAAGGTCCACGAGGGTCTTTCAGGCTTAGGCAGCTTAGCTCATTGGTTGAAATAGTGATCATAGAAGAGGAGGCCTTTTTTCAGGTGCAGAGAGACGCGATTTAGAATACGGAGGCAAATGGAGCAAAGAAAACCTGTTGGATAAACGTGAGGCTAGAATTGCAGGTGACGAGAGAGCAGTTTTAACCCCTTTCCCCCATCCAAGAGAGGCTGAGGGTCTCAGCTCCTCGCATGGTCTCATTTTCCGATTGTCACAAGATTTTCTGCCCCGAGACGGACTCTGGCCCTGCTGTCTGTGCTGCCCACCGGGGGAGCCCCCGCGACCCCACTGGGTTTGATCTGGCCTCCGGGGCTTCTCCAGGCGCTTCAGCCAGCCCCCGGAATCCAAGCCTCCAGATCCTCGGCGTGTGGGCTCATCTGGACCCCGATTCCACTTCCCGCAGTCTGGTTGGATCTCCCAGCCTTAAGGAGCAGCGTGGACCCTCCCTCCACTGCAGCCTAGGACTCCTCCGCTGCGTGGCCAAACTGCGCTCCGCTCCAGACGCTTCCGTGTCCTAGTCTAACTTGTGGCACTCCTGAGAAAACGCCTTTCTCAGAAGCAGTTTCCTCTTGCCAGGCATGGTACCACACACCTGTAATCCCAGCACTCTGGGAGGCTGAGGCAGGACAGTCACAAGTTTGAACCCTGCCTGGCCAATTTAGTCACTTACTGAGACCCTGTCTCCAAGTAAAAAAATAAAAAAAAGGGCTGGAGATGTAACCAGTGTGAAGGTCTTGTGTTCAATAACAGCCCTGGAAACAGTTTCCTTTCAATCTTTTCCTTCGACCTCTGTTTGCGCCTGAAATATACACGGAGTAGGTATCTTTTGGGTTCCTAATGATCTTTGTGAGTCCTTTATTCTTTCAGCTTTGAAAACTAAGTCCACTGAGATCCTGTCTTCATCCTCCTAATATCTCTCCTAAAAGTTGTCATCTTCTGGACTCTTTCCTCTTGCCTCACTTTCTCTGATGACTATCATCTGGCTTACTAGGTTTCTCTCTTTATTCTTACGATTCATCTCATCTGTGTTGTTGTTCTTGTAGATTGTCCATCCCAAACCCTGGTGTCTCAATTTCTTGGACTTCTCTACACCAATAATCTGCCCCGAGTACTGCAGCTACCCACTGCCTCCCCACGGCCCCAGAGTACACATCTCTAATCATCTCTGCCCACAGCTTCACCTCCTTCAGTCTCCGGACACAAAACCTTCTCCCACATTCTCAGCTTCAATCACATGCCTACTGTTGACCTTGCAACATTTTTTTTTTCTCAATGGGGATGTGGGTATTTTGACTTATTGGTAGTTTTTACTTTCTTGATATTGTGTTGTCATTTATCTTCTTCCTAGTAATGTCCATGATTTACCACTTAAGTCACGTTCGTTCCCTCTCCTCTCTCTCTCTATCTCTCCTTTCCCCCTTCCTCCCTTCCTCCCTTCCACCCTCCTTCCCTTTCTCCCTCACTCTCTTTCTTATGCATCTGAAAAAAAAACACCCAGCTGTCCTCCTATGCTGTGACCACACCTTAGGAACTGGTGTTACTAGAGAAAATGTGTCCAACTTTGTTGTCTGGACTTTCCCTCAAGTTTTCTACCCTAAATTCCTACATGGATTCAGTGCTGCCAGATGATGCCGTCAGGCTTCCCTGGCTTGCCTGCACTTTAAGACACACTTTACAACCTTTTTCCTTTCGTTCCTTTTACTTTTTTTTAGCCAATAATCTTAGCCAGTTAAGTACCGTTAACTAAGACGTACTTCACTTTCCCATCGTTAGAATACCAGCCTTACCTGCATCTGTGGCCTCCACACATTTTGCTTGTCTTTTTGAGACAGGGTTTCACTATGCAGTTCAGGCTGGCATTGAACTCACAATGTAGCCCACCTGGCCTCCAACTCACAGTAATCCTCTTGTCTCGGCCTCCCAAGTGTTGGGATTACAGGTATGCGCCACCACATCTGGGCTTTACTTGTCTTTTCCTTATGTTGAAAGTAGTGTTTCTGCTACTAACATCCAACCCTTCCTTTGGCATCTTTAATCACATTCACATTTACTTACTCAATGACCTCAGCACTGGAGTTATTGTCTCTCTCTTTTGAATTTCTTCCTTAACTGAATTATTCATAAAAATATGTGAACATGTACTGTCACTAATCATCTTTAAAAATAAACCCTCGGCCCTGCATCTCTCTCATGTTTTAAATTTCCCTTTCTCTTCATGTAATCCTACTGTTTATATTTCCTGTCTATTTTCTCATGTAGCATATTTCTTCCTTTCATAAGTATACTCCAAGTGTACTTTTTTGTATTCACCATTCTGTGTAAATAGTTTTTATAGCCTTATCAATAGCATCTAATATAATGGTCAGGTTTCTGTCCTGAGTTGGTCTCTATTTTTGCCTTTTTCCTCCTCCTCTTTTTATTCTTTTCATGTTTCATGCTGTTTATTGCTTGCTTTACAAATGAAATGTTTTAGCTGACAATCTTAAAATCATAATTGTTAATAGATAATGAAAGCCTATTCACAACTGACTTCAATTATTTCATGATGTAGTTTTCATTTCAAGTCTCCCTGGCAGATAGCTGACTATCTGACATATTTCTGATTTTTCCTTCCTTTCTTCTTCCTCTCTAAACCACTGTATTTTCCTCCAAGTTTTTTTCTGATTTTACTTCTATTTAATTGGTTCCCTTTTAAGAATTTTGCTGGTTCCTATTGTTTGCTCTTTGATATGGAGTCCAGTTGTGTGGGTTATCATTTCAATTCTGTTATATCTTAGCTGTGTGATTTTGGAAAGCTTATTGCATCATTCTTTAAAAAGGAGGGAAGGGGCAGGGGATACAGCTCAGCGGCACAAGTGTTTGCCTAGGAAGCACCAGGTTCTGAGTTCAATTACTGGTATGAAAAAAAAAAAAGAAGAAAGAAATGAAAAAATAGAAAAAAGAGGGAAAATCATAGTATTTGTTTCCTAGAGATGTTTACTTTTTAATTTAAGTAAAACATTGAATGGTGTCTGTTCATAATGAGTGCTATATTGATGACAGTTAGTATTATTTCCCAGGCTTTTTTATTTGGAGCTAAAATGGAAGGGGACTTGTATACTGGGATATGGAATGAGAAAATGCCATGATAGCTCTTTTCTCTGCTATGTAGAGAATATGTATGTGAGAAAAGAAGGAGACCAACACATGAAAGGGGTCAAGAAAGGCATGGTGTAATAGTCAACATCTTTGATAATGAACAATAGAATCCATTCTAGACAGTCTAGCTAAATCAAATAAAAGTGATCTTATTAAAAAAAATATTAGGTATCTCAAAAGATTCCCAGAATTTCTGGAAAACAGTTTGATAGCTCATTGCTATGATCTTTGCAGCTATGAAGAATGGCTAACCTCACTGAAAATTAATACAGCAAAGACACCAGTCCTATTGCCTTGCTGCCACTTGACACACCCTAACCCTGAACCTGAAGCCAGAATCTGTGTCACCATTACCCAGAAGAACAAGGCACTCTGACCACTGTTCTTGTCAGAGAAATCAGTCTCCCGGTGCAGGCCCATCATTGCTTACATTTTTGTATATTTTTCTTTCCAAATCTCAATGGCTTTTATTCTGCTCCTTAAACATATCACTTCCTCATTTTATCAAGGCATCAGACAGGCTATTTCTTTGTTCTAAAGAACCCATTCAACCCCTCACTGTTCTTTCTTATCTCCATTGCTTAGCTCCTAAAAATTCCTATTTATTCTTTATCTTTCAGTTAAATGTGTCCTCATGAATGTCTTTGTAATGGGAGTTCCTTGGGGCGGAGGGATTTGTCTTTTGTACACAGTTGGATACACAGTGTCCAGAGCAAATACTTGGGAAAAAAATGAATGGAGGAGGAAGGCTTTTGTACTCCTACTATGAATGAAATCTCCTAATATTTATCTCTATGTCCCATTTTCATGATACACCTGGAACTTGTAATTATTGGCTTAAATCTATATTCACATCAAAGGACATTATAAACAGAGTGAAAAAGTAACTTACAGAACATCAGAAAATATCTGATAAGAGTTTAATATTCAGAAATATAAAGAATTCCTAAAAATCAACAACAACAATTTAAAAATGGGCAAGGGACTTATAAACATTTCTCCAAAGAAGATATATACATGGCCAAGAAACACATACAAAGATGCTCAACACTGCTAATCATAAGGGAAATACAAACCAAACCACAGTGAGATGCCACTTCATTCCCGTTAGGAAGTTGGCTAGTATCTACAGTCAATCAATCAATCAATCAATCAACCAATCAATCAAATGAACAAACAAACAAAGAAAATAACAGATATTGGTGAAGATGCAGTGAAATTAGAACTTCTGTGAATTGCTGGTGGGAATGTAAAACTGTACAACCACTATGAAAAACTGTATGGTGGCTCCTCAAAAATGAAAATAAAACTTACCATATGATCCAGCGATCCCACTTCTGGATATATCCACAAGAATTGAAAGCAGAAACTTGAACATATAATGGCACACCAGTGTTTGTAACAACTTTATTCACAATAACACAAGGTGGAAACAACACAAAATACCCATCAATAGATGAATGGATTTATACAATATGGTATGCATGCATACATACACACATACAGTAGAATTTTTCAAATTTAAAACAAGTGAAAATTTACAACATTAATCTTGAAGATACAATGCTAAGTGAAATGAGCCAGCTACAAAAGGAGAAATAGTGCAAGTCTACATTTATGAGATATCTAGAACAGTCAAATTCATAGAGACAGAAAAATAGAAAAAAGTAGAAAAGGAAGTTATTGTTTAATCAGTACAGAATTTCAGTTTGGTAAGATGAAAAAATTCTAGAGAGACAGTGGTGATAGTTGGACAACAATGTACTCAGTGCCACTAAACTGTGCACCTAAGTGGTTCGTATGGAGTGCATTTTCTGTTTTTGTATGTCATAACCACAATAAAGAACTAGCTAAGAAGAAAATCTATATTCCCTGCTAAATGTAGGGAGCAGGGACTTTGTGTAACATTTTTGCTGCTACCTTGCCAATGTCTAGCACAGTATATATAGCGTGGTGGTGGCACCAGAGTCTTGTTACTTTCCTTTCATTGCTTAGACAAAAGACTTGATGCCCAAAATAAAAGAAGGAAAGATTTATTTAGTTTACAGTTTTTGGAGGTTTCAGTCCATACTCAGCTGGCTCCAAGGGCAGCATGGCTAAGGGGCAGCGGTTCATGACAGCCACAAACAAGAAGAGTGAAATTATTGTATTGTATTCTAAGGGATTATTGTACCCCTTATATTGTATGCTAGCTCTGCCCCTGGGTGGGTGCAGCATTCACACCACCAATCCCAGTGCTAGACAATGAACCAATCACAAATGCTAGATTCAGCCACCCCCATGACTGCGTGAGGTTAGGGGGACCATCCAAACATAAACCATAACAGAGATCTCAGTTTGTCCCATCTTGCTTCAGCTTTGGGGAGGTTTTTGGTTTATTGTTGCAGGTAAGCATTTCAGGATGTGTCAGTGAGAGGCACAGACAGGTTTACTAGACAGAATGAGAGCAGAGCACACTCAAAGAGCACAAGTGTGGGTGTAGAGGATGAGATACACTATGGTCTGGGGTTAAGGGATCCTCGAGGCAGATGATTTAGGATTGTTTTGTTTTGTTTTTAGTTATTCATGGTTTACCTATTAGTGGGCTACCAATTAGTGAGCTAATGAAGTAAGTGACTTTATAAACTAGATTAAAATGTAAACTTTTTGCATCTGTTTGAAATTTAGAGGTATAGTACCCAATTGATAATGCTATTGTTTTTGAGAGTGACTTTTTTGGAATTTGTGGATTTATAACATCAGAAGAAAAACACAGGTCTAATTTATGGACTTATAGTATCTTTAAGACTCTTAGGAATTTAGGAATTAGGAGTTTGGAAAGAAAAAAGAAGCCTAAGGTTGAATAGGCATTATAACTTGGGTAACTTTGATTATGTCACAAAACTGCAGTTTCCTCAAAGTAGCAATTTTGAGATTATAGTTTCCTCAGTTCTTTCCTACCCATCTTTATTTCTTCTGTGCTACCTCAGTAGACTCATTTGTTGGAAGTGAATGAATAAGATATGAGGGCTCCATGAAGTCAAAGAGAAGCCAAGGCTTTTGAGACAGGATTTTATCTAAGAAGTATTGGCCAAAAGGCTGGTTGTTGCACAGGTCTCAGCTTTTCATCTCATGAGTCACCTAAGCCAAATCACAACTTTGCGGGACCTTAGTTTCCATGTCTCTGAAATGGGATGGGTAATCCTTGACCAGCCTCTTGTTGGTGTTCTTGGGAGAACTGTTTAACATATTCAATAGGGGCTCTTCCAGTTGAAGGAGTTACTTGGCTACCTTTCTCATGTATTGTGATGGGCTCTTGTGTACGACGATGTCTTTGCTGCACATACTAAAAGTAACTTAAACTCACCTGCCTCACCACTGTTTATCCTCCATGTCGAGTCTAAGCCACCTAACTCAACATAGCTCAGCTGCTGTCACCCTGCTCCTGCTCTGGAAGCACTGGAGCTGTGTTGTACTTTAAATGAGTAGATTATAAAGCCTTTGTTAAGTTGCCTGTACATCCTTTGTATCTGTACATATATCAGATTGTACAGAGGAGCCCCCAGAAGTGCAGGGTTCAGTTGTTAACTCACATTCATGGTTCTAAATTCAGGGCAGTGAGAAAATCAGGTTTATCCTCATGATGATGATGAAGAGGAAATGGAAGTTTTCTTTCATTATTTAGAATGGGACTACTGAATGTTACACTGTTTTCTTAGAATTTTCTGGATGGCTTCTTCTTTTTCACTTGAATACCTTATTTCCCTGGAGTGAAATATGTAGGAACAGAGAGGTAAATGGCCTGAAAAATATGTACTGTAATACATTCACTTTGGCTACAAAAATAAAACAACCTAAACCTAGTTTTTCTTGCAGTCTTTAAATCCAGATGGTAGTAAAATTTGACATTTCAATTCTGTTTGTGAAATTCATTTTGTTTTTAAATTGGGAAGAACTATAGAGCTAAAAATTGTCTATAGCACTAGGAAAGCCTGGTAAGACCTCTTTTGCAGTGTTATATATTAATAAGGACTTGGCCTTTTAACATGAACGTGGCACTGTAGATGGAGAAACCAAGCAACTGCAGTGGATATAAATAAGGTCCCTAAAACAGAGAAGCACCCTCCTCCCACAAGAGGCAGAGGACTGGGCTGGACAATGCAAGGAAAAGAGAATTCTGGACCAAAATAGAGACTGTTTTGGTGGGCAGATTAATGTTTTTTAAAATACCAATTCCTGGTGAGTTTGGAATTTTAAATTTAGCATTAGAACTACATTTTTATTTTGTATATTACTATTTATATGAACTACACCTTATAGTAAAATGTTTACAATTCTCATTCTATAATTTAGAGAGTCCTCATTCTATAATTTATAAAATTTTGAAGTTAACCAACTTAATGAATGAAGCTCAAATTTTAAGGGTTGAGAGTAAGCAAAACAGGTCAGATACCCCTTTTACAGAATACTTTGTTGGCAAAGCTTATTTCTGTTCCGTATTAAATATTTGAGAGTCTGCTCTGTCTGTCTTTTTGGAGGAAAAAATAGAAACACATCGGTATCTCTGTGTTATAAACAGTATATCTGTGAAATTTTTCTTTTTTGGCTGAAAGTGAAGAAAGCACACCTGGTTGGATTTTTTTCAGAGAATGTACTGGCTTATGTAACTGTTCAGTCCAGTGAAGAGGCTGGCTTACCTGTTGCTTCACACAGGTGCTCTGGAAATGTAACCAGGACCTGGTTTCACCTCAACTCCGCTCTTTTCTGTGTGTTGGTCTCATTCTCAGATGGTCTCCATTCATGGCTATAGAAAGGTTACAGGCTCCAAACACTTTATAGCCCTAAGACTTCAAATCTGTAGGGGAAGAGAGGACTTTTCAGCCTCACCAGATGAGCAAGAAACTCTGTGTCTGGTTCTTAATGCCCTGAGTTGGCTTATGTATCTAGACCTGAATCAATTACTTTGAGTAAGGGGATTGAATCTTCCTGGCTCACACACAGTTTAAGTGTGCGACAAACTACACAGGGTGAGCCTGACAGGAACAGGGTTTCTTAAAGGATTATCATGCTAAAGATAAGGACCAAAACAACAGATATCAGCTCTGAGTTGTACCTAATTAAAATTAAACCAGATTTCAGTAATTACTAGTATTGACAATTATGTGCTAGGATATGCAAAGATGAATAAGAAAGGTCATCTTCAAGTTTCTTATAACCAATGATCTGGGATGCCATCGAATCCTCAAAGTTAAGCTGCTATGAGAGCTTTCCATTTCCTGGCTGTCATGTATTTAACTGTAAGAGTCCAAGCACCTGATTACTATGCTGTAGAAAAATACATTATTGGGATATTTTCTTCACACCTTTCTCCTGGGAAACACACATTCTTGGGAGATGAGAGAATAAATCTCTTTAAATTCTTTTTTCCTTGTGCCACATTCTATGTTTAGACCAAAAGGAGAGATATTTCTGGCTCTGGACTGCAGGAGGTTCTGCTGTGTGGAAGTACTGAAGTGATATACATAAACTGTGCATTTGTGTGTGCAGTAACAGTCATAGCTTCCTTCGCTTGCTCTGGTATAAGTCTTTCTGGGTCTTTCTCTGCTTTCTTACATGTGTCTTCTCCCCTCTGTAAATATATCATACAAATATGTGTGTGCATGTATGTTTAAGAGTGTGTACATACACATTGATATTAAAAATATTTAACAAGTGACATGGCATGTTCATCTACCAGGTGGATTTCATTCTTAAACAACTAGCCCAACTGTCCTGGGACTTAGGAGCGGAATATGAGCCCTGTGTGTGAGCCCCATATTAGGTAAACGAAAACATCATTAACAGTGAATTTCCAAAGGCTCCTCACAAACCTCCCAAAGAAGATGGGAAGGGGATCGCGGGGCAGAGGTAGAAAATACACAGGCATAGGATGAGTTTTCCTGAGAAGTAAGGAGCAAAAGAGGGATACATTCTAAACTTCTTTTTTTTTCTTTTTTATATAATATATGTTTTGTTATTTTACACTAATACATTCTCATATTACAAAAAAAGAATCTTTCTTTTGATATTTGAATCTTCTGAACACAAGTAGAGCTAAACATTAAAAAATGTGTTTGGGCAACAACAACAAAAACACAAGTTTAAAGAACAACAACAAAAGTTGTCCTTTTTTTACAGGTGGACATTGAAGTGGACCTAATTTGGTTTTCTTTTTAAAAGCCTTAAAGGACAAAAAGCAGCTTAAAACCTAAGATGAATAAAAAAAATCACTTATTAAATTACAGGTCTTCAGCATCATCTTCTGTTTTCTGTCGTTTTGATGCAAGTTTTCTTTCTCTGTCTCTTGCTCTTTTCACTGGTCCAGTGGCCCTGTTCATCACCATCCAGTTATGTTTTCTTGCCCTGAAACCGTATTTTCCCTTTAGCAGACCCAGGCTGGGCAGCTTTATTCCTCCTCCTTTAAATCTGTGACCTTTTGGTTTCCATTTGTTTAGGGATTCTTGCTGAGCTATGATTTTTTTCAAAGCCTCCTTTTCTACCTCTCCTTCCTGTACATCCCAGGTCAGTTTGTTTCTTAATTATCGGCAGCCATTATTTGCATCTTTGACTTTATCTAGTGTTTTCTTGACTTTTTCTTTAAATAGAATTATTTTTTCCTTTGCTCTTCTGACAATGTCTGTTTTATTTTACCATGATTTGAAAAAAGGGTGTGTAAATCATCTCCACAGGTCTGATCATCTAAATTACCTTAAACCTCAGCAAGCTAATTTTGTCTTCCAGAGATTTCATTTCAACATCTGCTAACTTCTGTTTTTCTTTTTGTTCTTGTTTAGCTCTTAATTGAACTTCCATTTTATTTTGTTGCCTTTCTCCATTTTTCTTTGGAAAATAATCTTCCTTAAAAAGTATTAGCAAGTCTGTGTCTTTATATTTCTGACCCAGAGTTTCTACAAACTTCTTAGTAGATTCAATGCTATCAAACACAGCAGATATTGATCCCTAAATGCTTTGTGCACTGTTTTTCTTACTTGGATATTTAGTACTTGGCTTTTATCTTTTAGCCATTATTTTATGTCTGCAGGGGTTGCATCCTTTGGGAAGCCTTTAATATAAGCAGATCTGTTTTTTTACATCATTTTTATACTCATCAGTCATTTCAGGAAGGGGTTTGTTTGGAGATACAACCTTAATTTTATCTTCAATGATTTCCATGAGTTCTGTTTTAGATTTGTTAAATGGTTCCACTATTACATTAGTATGTTGTTAGGTGGCTGAACCTTTTGATTTTATCATTATTTCCAAGGGTACCCAGCCTTTATCCAATTTGATCTGTTTCTTTAAAAACGTATCCTGTGGCAAATTGAAGTCTCCAAAATAATACTCAACTTGATGACAGATTTTGGCCTCCTGAGCAGCCAATTTTTCATGTCACTGTTTTCAGCCGCTGTAGCTAATCCTTAACGCCATGGCTTTGTATGCGTGCTACAGGCCACAAGTTCACTGAATGTGACTGAGACCTCCCCACTGCTCAGTGCTGCTGGCCTAACTAATGCACTCCTAAACTACTGAGGAAATTGCACACCAATGAATGTCACACAGCGGAAGAGATTCTGTGTAAGGGTGAGAGCAATGAAGGGTGAGGCAGAAGCAGGAAGAGGAGGAAGAGAGAGTTTCTTGGGATTGGAAAGCATCTCTAGAGAAAGTCAGATTGAGAGCACAGCAATATAGGAAATTTTGAGCCTCTTTTTTTTTTTTTTTTCTCATTTCGAGGAAGGAACTCACTATGCAGTTCAGGTTGGCCTCAAACTCATGGTGGTCTTCCTGCCTCAACCTCCCTAGTGCTGGGATTACAGACATGCGAAACCACACCTCGCCAGAAGAGATTTTTAGTGTGTTCCTCAGGACTATATATTTGGATTCTTCTTAGCATTTTTGAGAGGTGGAAGAATACTGCTGTGATATTTCTCTGAAACTGGATGGCTTGGGTCTCCAGTTTTATAAAGGATAATACACCAAAGGAGATGTGCCACAGCTTTTTTGTAATTGTGTTTAGTTGCCCATTACCTTTGCTAAGCACACAAAGTGGTCATATTTTGCGTCACAAGACCTACCTCTACCTTACTAATGTACTGAACTTGGGAAAGGTACTGGATCTAAGATTGATCATAAATTGGCCAGTGGCTATGATATGATCTGGTAAAATGTACAAGCTGGGCCAATCAGCCCTCTTCTCTCACGAACTTGTACCATGAATGCCAACATACTCATTCAGTCACTCAATTGTGGTCAGTTGCTGAGTACCTAGTGCATGTTCTAACACTGTTCAGTGCACTACAGGTCACAGGAAAGAAGCCTGGGCAGAGGGGTCATCTCTGAGGGTGTGATGGTTGAACTGAGATTTGAATAAGGTGAAGAGTTAGAGGAACTGAATTTCAGGTAGAAGGTGAAACAAGAAAAAAGGCTTTAAACTGGGCACAATCTGGGCATGTTTGTCTGCGGAAGGGTGAGACCTTGGGGTGGCATGGTAGTGGAGAGGGAGACAGAAGCCCTATGTTGCAGACTCAGGAGTGCTGCTGTGAGAAGTATGCATTTTATTCTGAGGTTTCCAAGAAGCCGTGAGAGTTCCAAGCAGGCATCAGCATGATCAGGGAAGGTTGGAGACATTTACTGAGAGAGGAACTCATCCAAAGGGAGAAATCAAGAAGGAAAGTGTTTACTGATGGAGCTCACAGAGAAGTTTATGACATGGGCAGTGGTTATACCAAGTCTGTGAGGAAACAGAAACCATGTCTTAGAGAGGAAGCTGAGAATTATAAGCATGGACAGCAGACCAAGAGAGCCAGCCAAAAGGGAGAAGGCAGAACTCGGTCATGAATGTGAGCGAGGTGGAGAGAATATTTAGCAGGGTAGCTGTCCCCAGGTTTGGTGACTTCCGGGTCCTTCTGAGGCCTGTCTGTAGCATGGTTCCTCTAAAAGCCTCATTTTCTTATTGCTGTATTGATTCGTTCACTAAACCACTCTCTGTTCTTTAAAAGTCACATTGAGAGTTCTTTATTAGAAACTAAACCTAGATAATAAAAACCGAATGGGTTTAAACCACACAAAGTGAGGCCAGAGGTATAGCTCAATGGCATATGGTGCCTGTCTGGGTTCAATTCCCAGTTCCAAAACAAAATTAATAAACAAACTATGCGAAGATTTTGGTACCTCAGCTTATTCCCTATTGAGTGAAAGAAGGCATCTTCCATGTTAGTAGGCAACAAAGCTAGGTCTTTGCTTCTGTGGCACATGACTATTTATGTTGGGGAAACTGAGTCCTGGGCAGAGAACTCACATCCTTTTAATCCCATTTTTAATTTGACATTGCCTAGATAATACCTTACCTGTATCTGTTTAACTGCAGCTGTATTTCTCAGCTTCTGCCTTGGGACTTCTCACATGCCACGTGGGAAACCCATGGGAACTTATTTAGGGCTTGAGTATGTGCAGACTTGGAAGTGTGAGAGTGTTAATCCTCCAAAGGAAAATCTGAACCACTGGGGGCATGGGAAGAATTGAATAAAAAGTCCCCAATATTACCTCACAATTCAAAGAAGAATATTCTATTATTTCTTCAGGAATCTCTAGTTGGGTCAATTCCTGTTTCCCGTGGTTTCTGACTTGATAATGTATCTTTATAGTGTTTTTTTTTTCTTTCTGTTCTATTTGTCTGGGTTCCTCATCACTATTCCCTGGGATTCCCTTCCAAAATAAACTACCTGTTTGAAATTACTTGGCCTTTTCTTTCTGGCTAGAACTCAGGCTAGAACGAATTGCATTGCCTGGTTGCATACTAATATAGTAATTATTTCTTACTGTTACATTTAGATTACTTCATTGTTATAAATGTTATGATGTACATTCCAGTAATCACATCTTTACATTGTTTTTAGAAAAATGGCTATGAATGAAATTGCTTAGTTTACTACTGATCAACAAGGACACATATTAAAGCTTTTGGTACACACTGAAGCAGAAACATTTTTAATGTAACAGTTCCATATATTTGAGGAAAAATTAACCACTAATCTGAGGATATAATCTATGTATAAAAATTCACTTACAATGAATGATTATATATTGAGTGCTGGTTACCTTCATAACTATAAGCAAACAAATCAGTTATGACTAGGTGAAGAGAATTACTTGACTTGGTTCAAGTATTGTGTGTTTTGGGACTGGCTTTGCCCATTGTATTTTCAATTTTTTTTAACACTATAAGTTAAGAAAGTCTGAGAAGTCAAATATTTAATATAATTGAGAAACTCATTTTATGTATTTTATGAGCATTCAACCAGTAATATTACTGTGCAATAAAGGTTTCAAACCTATGATGAACTTTAGTTTCTAGTCTTTTAAGGTGATTAAAAGAGTAATTTTCTTGAGAAAGAAGGGAAACACCAACAATTTAGATATCTTTGTATCAGTATCCTTCTCTCTCAAAAATGCTGTCAAAACTGACCCAGAACATGATGTGAATGTGTGTATGAGTTTAATGTCACATAATGATCTAGTTTATGTTTCATAAAAAAAAATTGACCCAGGGTAATCCTCCTAAGTTATGTGTCCTTGGTGAAGCTGTACCTCACTTTCTGATTTACTGTAGTGAAAATAAAGTGGAAGTTATCAAGTTAGAAAAGAAAATTGTGTAAGTTTTGATACCATATCATATTAAATACATACGATTGTATTACCTTGATTACTTACACATAGACTTTAGAAAGCCCTACATCTACGTTTACCTGTGTAAATGACTTATAGCTGATAATATGTGGAGATTATGTTTTTCACAAAGGGTTGCTTGGTAGATGCATGATTAGAAGTATAGCTAATTCTACAGAAAATAGCATATAATGTTTTGATTTATAGCACTTTTTTCATTATCGTGACCTGCAATAAAGGGTTGGGCATTAACCGCTTACTTAAGAGTGAAACTCTTCCTAACAACATTGTTTTTTGGAGGGACAATTAAAGTCTATTTATATTATGTTGATTTAAAATAACTTTTACAGGAATTTGAACCACATAATTGAAAGGATTGCTTGCCTCATAAATTTTTTCTCTTGCAGCCTATGTGGATGCAGGCTTTAATGCAGTTTAGAATTACTTCTAACTACTATTCCTGTTGATTAAGCTTGGATGGAGCAGGTGGAGTCAGAATTTGAAAGCTAGGGCTTTCCAGTCTGGGGAGTTTATTTGAAACTTTAGAGAACTGAACTCACCAAAATAAATTGGGTCATAGTGTACATTTCAGATTGAAAAGTGACTGTGATATCTGATAGATAATTGGTTTAGGCATGAGATGATGAAGGGCTTGGCAAATGTGTCACTCTGGAAGCAAACATAAAGGAGGAAAATGATAAGAGTGATATTTGAAAGGACATACGATGCCAGTTAATTAGAGGGGCTGGGAAGGAATAGAGGACTTGCAATCTTTTATTTGAGTAAGGGTGGGGGCTTTGGCTTTTCTATCATGGTTATCTTCAAGTATAAAGTGACACCTAGCACATAGTAGATGCTCAATAAATATTTGCTGAAAGAATAAAGGTCATATTTTATATCACCAAAAATGAGATAGAGTTACCTAAGTGACATTCTCAAATTGATTTCTCACTTGATATTTGTATATTGTCCACATGGGACTCAGTGTAAATATTTTCCAGTTATTTAGTAAAGGCTTCTTCTCTTATCAGGGCCTGATTTGGCAGGTTTGTTCTACAGCATGTGAGCCTTTTGTTTTCTTCTAGAAGTAAATAGTACCCTCCCCAAAGGGTAATGTTTGCCTGGCTCTTTGTCCTCTGTGGAACAGGAAAGTGGTTTGTGGATAGACCTAGCCATGTATTTACTTCCTCCATAAAGTCGGAGGAGTAATGTGTTACACTGGTATTAATTTCCTTTACGTGGTGTAGGAAGCTGGGAGGAAGGTTGCTTGGGGGAGGAAACCTAAAAGACCTGGGTTTGTACCATGAGATCCTCACCGAACAAAGATATGTGAAATGCACCGGCTGTATAGAAGTCTGAAGTCCCTGTCCTTGAGAAATGCACCTAAAGCAGGTCAAAAGCACTATGATGAAAAGAGTCAAAACAAAATTTTAAAAAATTTGTGTGACACTGGGCTGGTAACAAGTTTTATGGAGCTTATCCTGTTCATATGTTTAACAAGAGGTTTGGTTTAGGTAATCTTTGAGATTCTTTTCACCTGTATGTCTATAGTTCTTTCTGACTGCAGATGCATCTATGAAAACTGTCCTCCACGTGGCTCTGTTCAGCTCCCTTCCGAAAGCCTAACCTGTGTTCCATGTTCCTCCCAGTACTTGCTTGAAGCCTTTACCAGCATTCAGACTTTTTTAATAGCCTTTATAATGGCCTCAACTCATTTTGTTAAGACTTAATAATTTAGTATATGTAAACCAGGTGACATTGTCATTGTGTTTAGAACAAATAGTTTGGTAAATTTGCAAAAGATACCTGGAAATGTTTTAGGAGTGTCCATAGATACGAAGCACCCTTCTGCCTTTCTCTAGTGTTTATAACTCACAAATTCACACTTCTGCTGTATTTTCCCTGGGTTACAAGATTCCATTTAGGAATGATGGCTGTGGTTGTCTTTTTCAACTCTAGTCCAGATTGGAACCATCTTTCTTTCCTAAATACACAGATACATCATCTCATATGCATTAAAGAGTAAGCATTTACCTCACTGTAGGCATTTCCTTGCTGCAGTTAAAGAAGGCCTGAGCTCTTTCTCAGATGTATGCTTTAGTGGATTTGTAACTGGACCATTGCCTATTATGTTTTTTTTTTTAAAACTGCCACATCATTTTTTCTCTGAGAAAATTCCTTGGCAAATATATGTGGCATCACTGACCTCAGATCTATATGTCCATTAAGTTTGAAGGGTGCAGCTTTACAAGGAGCACATGACTTTAAACTTATAATGTAGTAAGGTAGTAAATTATAGGTAAATACTGAACCAGGATGCAGAGCCTGCATAAAAGTTTTAATCTTTGCTTATAAATACAATAGTGTTGAATTCCTTTAAAAAGGCACTGTCTTAAGAGAGCTGTATATAAATGCTTAGAGACACCAAGTACCCAAAGGGAACCATTACTCCTTTTTTGTCATTGTTTAAAATGCTTGACTTACTGTGTGGAATTAGAAGTTCTCTTATCTGGGCGTCTATTGCCTTTCATTGGGGACTCAGTTGTTAACCCTACATTCAAATCAAAGACTAACCAGTGCTTTCAATTTTAGAGTTTGTCTCTTAAGGAAACTGCATTGTCCCTTGACATATTTTCCCTAAGGAAGTGGAAACTTGGAAAATTCTTATCTTCATGCACTTGGTCTGAGATTTTATAATATATAGGCAAAAATAAGCTTTATTAAAAGAGATTGCCTGAAAGGATACCTACTAAGGTTACTATAGTAACTCATAGAGTTACTAGTTACTTGGAATAATAAAGTCTATTATTCAAAGTTTCCGCAATCAGGGTTGACTTGACGCTACTTCTGAGGGATCCTCAGAATGTTCTCAGATGTCTTCCAGGGCAGTTCTTACGAGATTCAGCAAGTTTGGGGAGATGAGAGATTACTCATCTGTCAGATGCTGCAAGGATGGTGTGTTAACTTTTGTAAGTGACAGGATCTCACATTGCAGCCCTTCACCTGGTACATGGTTTTCATTTGGGTGGTTAATTGTATTGGGTAGCTAATGAATATTGGCTCAGCTTCCATATACTCCCTTGGCATTAGTTACCTGGTTTACCAGGTGGTTTTTCTGGTTTCATTTCTCATGTTCACCCACAAGATCATCCTCTGCACCATTACATTTTCCTCTGGTGATCCTCAGTAATCCTGTGAATCTTGGAGACAGGAGGGAGATCATTTGTCACTATTCTCTTTCCAATTTATTGCTATAGTAATAAATTTCGCTCAGCAGCATAAGCCCCTGCCTGGCAAGCGCAAGGTTATGAGTTTGATCCCTGGTACCCAAACCAAACCAAACCAAACCAAACCAAACCAAACCAAACCACTCTTACTATAGTACTAACTCCATGCCCTCCTTACTTCATTCTTGCTGTCTGATTATCTATGACTATGCAGCATGTGTTTTATATTCTTCCCAGAACTTTCTTGAAGGTTTTAGCAACATTCTGACTCTGCTTATAACTTCTTTGAATGTGGATCCTTCAGACTGAGTAGGATAAGGTCATTCCAAGGAGTTATCAAGAATAAAAACTTTAGGCCAAGGATTTAGCTCAGCGGCATAAGTGCCTGCCTGGCAAGCACGAGGTCACAAGTTCGATCCCCAGTACCAAAAAAACAAAAAACAAAAAAAACTTCAAGGAACATTTTGAGATACTATTCCACCGCATATCTCAATATAACAATGCCTAGGTAGAAGGAGTTCTTTAACTTGGAGTTTTGTGAAATGTCAAAAGTAATTATTGGAAACAACTGAACCAAGATTGTCCAGAGACACTCTTTTGCAGAGGTTCTCTAGGGCTCCTGACATCCCTAAAAACCGGTGAGAAGCCACAACTCATGCGGCTTAGAGAAGAGATAGAGTCAAGATTATGTTGTATTCAGGGTTTTCAAGGAGAACAAGACAATACAGGACACATAATTTATAGTATTATTTTGTGATAGTCACCCAGAGTCAAATACAGGAAGTGCCGGAAATCTGTCCACACACTAAAGACCTAGAAAATCCAGCCAAGGGCCTGGATCCTAAGGCAATATCCTTCATGAATTCAGCTGAAGACCTAGAGCCCTTGACAATGCCCACCACAAGTCCCATTGGAGGCCTAGGGCCCATGACAAAGACTCATGCGAGTCTGTTTTATGGATCTGCATTGGGAAGGCCCAAAGGTTAGCGGCGGAAGCTAGAAAGTCTGTGCCGGTGGGGTGAAGGATCTATGCTAGCAGGCTGAGGGTTCTGTACTAGAGCCAGGAAGCAATGCTCAGAGTAAGAACCAGAGCTTCCCTGAAAACTACCACAGCCATCCTCAGTGACAAAAAGATCCTGAGCTCTTCCTCTGATGAGAACAGCCAAGCTCGTATCAGGAAGCCAGCATGATGAGCTTCTCTCCTGGAGATTGAGCAGCACACATCTTCCCCTCTGGAGCCAGGAAGTGATGCTCAACATAAGGACCAGAGCTCCCCCAAAGTGAACCACAGCCATTCTCAGTAACAACCAGGTTCTGGGTTCCTCCGATGATGAGAACAGCCAAGTCCATATTGGGAAAGAAGCTTGGCAAGCTCCTCCAGGAGAACCTATGGCAACAGGAGAACCAACAGCACCAAACGGCAATCAATGCTAGCTTCTTCCTCGCCAGTTCTCCTTTTATATTGGCAACAGTCCTCAGGTGCCCCCCACCACTCAGCACCACACTGATTCAGTTCAGCTGGTGTTAAGTTGATCCCCAGTTTTTAATCCACCACAACTATAGGTGTGAGAAATTCTCACTAGAGAATTTTCTTCTAGACCTTGAGTCTTTTATTACTGATTGCTGTCTCTATTAGTACAGTGGCTCCTCTAGCCTTGAGCAATGAGCTTTTGCCACTGGTTTCTCTGGGCTGCCTTCTCTCAGCAGTGTTCTACCACAGCTGGCAGTGGGTATGCAGTGCACAGTTTTCTAGGACACTCTCACTATGTCAGTCAGTGTCAATGTCCTCCTTAGCAGATGGTCAGATGTTTTTGTTACATGGTGTTAATGAAAGAAAAGGTTTAGCACTTTCTTGGTGGTTGTCTCTCCTTTCTGTGGGGACAAGACATTGTCAGTAACAACTTTGCATCTCTCCTGGGTAACGGTGGCTTGCACACTGGCATTTCATAACTTCATTCCTACTGCCCTGTGAAGTGCATTTACTCTGAAAAGCTTGACTTCCATTGGAGTAAGAAGTTAGCCACCTTGGCCACTTCTTGATATTTGCATTTTTAAATGTTACTTTCTACTATGAAAAACAAAGACTTAGCTTTCTCTCCCTAGTCTTCCCTACACTTATCACATATTTGCATACTTTCCACACCTCCATCCTCCTGTGTAGATATATTGCTATTTTAGTAGCATCACTATCCAGCGATTGCATAATTATAATTATGTAAATACTATTTCCATTTGTCTGAGCCATGATAACATTTTCTTCTCTGAACAACTTTTCATCATCCCCAGAATTAATAATTTCCATGTTCATACAATTGCTGAGGTTTTTTTTTTCTTCTTTTTTTTCTCACTTGTGTCAGTCAGTAAACTATGCCTCATGGATCAAATCTTGCATGGTATTTGCTTGGTAAATAAATCTTATTGAAACACAGTCATGCTTGTTTATTTGCACATTGTCTGTTTGTTTTTGCCCTACAAAAGCAGAGTAAAAGAGTGTAATGAAGACTCTACAGCTTGAAAAAAAAACTAAAATATTTATTTTCTTGCTTTTTACAGAAAAAAAAGCCTTTGTGCAAATTATAATAAGCAAGCCTCAAACTGCAAATACTCAATATCTCCTCACGATGCATTCAGAAACATCCAGTGATCTATTGGTTTTATGTCTTGGGGCTTCTCTTCTGGATCTTTTAAAGTGGTTTCCAACCTTTAAGTCTGGCTGCTTGCCCCGTGGCCTGGGACACACTGTTAGTCTGGTATCATCCCTTATCATCCATTTGGGAGATTTCCTTTGCTCTTCTATAACCAGTCCTCTGTCAAATGTGTCTCATGTCTTATTTTTCCCTAGTGCTACTCTTTCATTTTGGTGGAGCACAATTTCTTGCTTCTTGAAGAAAAGTGTATAGGAAGTATTTTGAGACTGCATGTCTATAGAAGCTTTAATCTTACTTTCATAATTGAGTAATAGTTTAGCTGGGTATAAAATTCTAGGTTGGAGAAAATTTTCTTCTGCTTTGGAAATCACTGTCCTTTTATCTTCTAGCACCAACTATTGTCATTAAGATGTCCATTCTGATTCCATATTCCTTCTATCTGAATTTAAAAACAAATGCCAGGCGGGCGTGGTGGCTCACACCTGTAATCCCAGCACTCAGGAGGCTGAGGCAGGAGGATCATTGCAAGTTCGACCAGCCTGGGCTACAGTGAGCTCAAGGCCAGACTGAAAGACCCTGTCTTGAAAAGGCAAAAAAAAAAAATAATAACAATAATAAGTGCCTTCAGTGTATATTGGCTCTTTCCTCTCCAGTGGTTTACCATTTCATAACACTGTGCTTTGCATTTGGTGGCTCCTTTAGTCTGAAAACTTATTCCTTCAATTCTGGGAAATGTTCTTGAATTAGGTAATTATGTTTTCCTCTTGGGCATCCTTTAAGACTGAGAGTTTTGTTTGTTCATTGTTGTTGCTGTTTGTCTTGTCTTTTGAGACAGGATCTCTCTATGTAGTGTAAGCAGCCCTTGAATTTGCTTATGTAGCTCAGGCTGGCCTTGAACTCATGCTGATCCTCTTGCCTCAGCCTCCCAAATGCTGGGATTATAGGTGTGTACCACCACACCTGGTGAAAGCCAAACTTCTTAACTAGGGGAGTATAAAAAATTTCCTAGGAGATGGGCCGGGGATTTAGCTCAGTGGCATAAGCAACTGCCTGGCAAGTGCGAGGTCATGAGTTTGATCCCTGGTATAAAAAAAAAAAAATTTCCTAGGAGAATTTTTAAAATGTACTTTCCCAAGTTCCAACCCTGGAATTTCTGATTTATATATCTGGGTATGATTCATATAGTTTGAAAAAACTCTTGTGATAATTCTGAGAAGCATCTCTGGTGAGAGCTCTTACTTTGAGACAACAGTGCTTAGCATATGATCTAGGAGAACTGTAGTGAGATCAAGCCTGGGTCAATGACACCTTGGCAACCATTGTACTTAGCTGCTGCGTGAACTTGGACATTAAGTCAGGATGGCAATGATGCTGACAGTGCTACACCAACATGGAGTAAGAGGTTAGATTTGAAAGTGGGTACCAAAATTCCTGGCAACAGCGAGTTCTAGGTTTCCTTTCCCCCAGACCTTCATGAACTGCAGATCAGGTTCAGGGCTGTGTCTAGACTTGAGGGAACATGGAAACCAAAGGCCTGTGCTGTACCAACAAGGCAGTGGGTACTTTGTGAGTGCTCTGCGTGGGAGTTTGTACTTAGGTTCTCACAGTGCCTGGCAGTTTGGCTTGTACTCCACATCAAATCACATGTGTTTAGATGTGTGTCATTCTCTTCTAAGTCCTGCTAAATACTTTTGATGGGTATTTTGTCTTCCCAGGCAGATGATAAACTACACAAACCTAGAGCTTTCATCTATTAACTTTGAGTTATTTGTAGTGCTTGACATAGGGTATTGAGGATCGGCGTCTCAGGATTCTGGGGATCAAATATTTCTATTCTTAGTGAAAAGCCTGAAAGCAGAATTTATTAACTTCTTTGATGAACCGAGAAGACATAAATAAAGCCAAGCATAGAAGTTTAGAAGCATAGGATTTCCAACTCAAATGTCCAGCATGTGGTTTCTTAGCAGTTGTCTGGATGACATCACAGTGATCCTTATTTATTGGGTGTGCTTTGCACACCACTTAAGAAAATCATAGCAGTGAGCTATTTATCTATCCTTCCTGCTGACCCTGGATGCCAACTCATCCTTCTACTTCTCTTTGTGATGTTATTGGAATGCATAAAATTAAAATATGCAAACCATGCATGGTTTCTATTTTATTCATAAAGTACTTCAATGCAAGAAATCTGCCTTATTAACTTTAAATTGTCCAATGCCTAGAATAGTGTCTAGCACATTCTAAATACTCAGCACAAATTTTATTGAATGAAACTTTCTATTTAGATATAATGCTGAATAATGGTATAAGCCAGTAGTTCTTAGGTTACTGCTTTTCAGAACAGAACACCAGTTTTTCTCAGACTTCAGAGAGTTGTGATCTTCTATGCATTTGTCTGCACCCAAAAATGTACCTATAAGGTAAAA
>PVLA01008570.1:0-86838 GCA_004027455.1 Hydrochoerus hydrochaeris | reverse complement strand
CTCTCTTCCTCTCTCCTCTCTCTTCCTCTTCTTTCTTTCTTTCTTTCTTTCTTTCTTTCTTTCTTTCTTTCTTTCTCTTTCTTTCTGCCATGCAGTCTTTTCTAAGGCTATTTTTTGCCTAGAACTTAGGAGACATACTTTAGAAGTTCAGCTATGATTAAATCATATTTACTATGAATAGAAATGTTTAAACTGTAAATAAATATATTACAGTCTGAAGTTTTTCATATAAAATTCTGTATATGACATGGGGGTGCAGGCCTGTAATCCCAGCATGCAGTAGACAGAGGCAAGAGGATTGTCATGAGTTTCAAGCTAGTCTGAGCCGCATAGTGTGTTCAAGGCCAGCCGGATTTAGAGCAAGACCCTGTCTCATAAAGCCAAACCAAACCAACAAACAAAAAATATATATATGTAGTTTCTACTTGTGATTATTTTGTCAGTTTTCTTCCTTTACCAACTTCCCTCTTCATGTTAGTTTTTTTTTTAATTTATTTTTGAAGTTTGTCTTAACTTTAAAAATAGGAAATGGTAAAGGCATGGAAGCTATAAGATATAGCTATAAGATAAAGAATAGCACAAGATTAGTGTATTTGGGTGTGGTAGAGAGAATGTATTCTTTTTGTACTGGGGATCGAACTCAAGACTGTGTGCGTGCAAGGCAGGCACTTATGCCATTGAGCTAAATTCCCAGCCTGAGATAGTGTATTCTTTTGAGACATTTCTTGGCTTTCTCAATTAGAGTAAGAGATACAAGCAGAAACCAGGAAAGATGATATTAAAAATATTGTCAGTTTTTAAAAAGTCAGATCTTGCTGAAGGCGATGTGTGCTTGTGGTTGTAGCATCAAGAAGGCTAAGGCCAGAGGATCACTTGAGCCCAGGAGTTTCAAGTCAGTCTGGTCAGTTTAGTGAGACCCTGGCTCTTTAAAAAACAAAACAAAACAAAGTCTTAAGGTTTGAAAGCTAAGAGACTATGGCTTAGAATAGGATTATTTGTAAAGACTAAATCTTGTTGTGTCTTTGGAAATTTGCTATATGGAACATTTTATTAGGTAAATATTTGAGTACTTATGCAAGACACTGTTGTAGAATTTATTGGATATGGGGGAAAAAATCAAAGCCTAGGTGATACCTGGGTGGTGGTGGAAATTTTAGTGGGATATTTATGAAGAAGTTTACATTTGATCAACCAGACATAGGAAGATAAAGCTTTGCATACATCTAGGGAAAGCTCATTCTATGTAAAAAAAGCAGTGTATAAAGACTCTTGGGCAGGAAGGTGCCTGTCTTGGTGCAGGAATAGTGGGAGAAAACCGTGTAGCTAGAGTAGAATGACTGACGAAGAATGGTGTAAGAGGTAAAGGGAGCTAATGGTCTCCACTAGAGTGGAGACCTTTGCCCTGGAATTCTTGTGGCTTTTACAGTACTTTCTTCCCATTGTCATTTACTTGCTCTTCTCTTGCTAAATGCTCTTCCTAGGTAGCCATTGACCTTCTGAAGTGATTCTAGATTGGATTATTCTGGATAGTTTACCTGGGGTGCCATCCTTCCTGTCTGGCAGGGAATTGCTAAACCTTCAACAATGAAATGTAAAAATTTCCTCAAAGCCTTTGGAAAAACTATGGCATTTTGATTTTAAGGTTTTTTTTTTGGTACCAGGGATCGAACTCATGCACTTTCCAGGCAGGTGCTTTTGCCACTGAGCTAAATCCCTGCCTTGATTTTAAGTCTTAATTACCCTTTATTCAGAGTGCATTGCTTCCTGGTTTGTTCACTTTTTTTTTTTTTTTTGTCTGTCTGTTGAGACAGGGTCTCCCTATGCAGTTCATTCTGGCCATGAGCTCACTTTGTAGCCCAGGCTGGTCTCGAACTTGCAATGATCCTCCTGCCTCAGCCTCCTGAGTGCTGGGATTACAGGTATGAGCCACCACGCCCGGCTAAGAGCCTGGTTTCTTGAATTACTTAAAAGACCTACTGACCAGGAGTTGAGCTGCTACAGGAATAATAATCTGTATTGTGTAAAACTAATGTTAGGACATTTTGGGATTTGGTTACAAAACTTGGTGGTACCTTGACAGATAGGAATTATGTGATTATCTCATCAAAAAAAAGGGCAATTATTAAAATTCAATGTCTGTTTAAACACCCTAATATAGAAAAAAATATTAAGCATATATACAACTGGGCAGATAATTAGAAGTTTTTCCTCTGTATGGGAAATTTAAATACAGTTGATCCTACATTTTTTACTTCAATTTTATTTTCCTCCTGAAACCGTGGTCTTGAAAATAGTATATCTAAGACTTAGCATATTACTTATTCCACGGGTCATCATTTTTCTTTTGAGTATGGCTGAAAGGTAGTTTTATAATACAAAGAACATTTCTAATAGCCAACATGACAGTGATGGTGAAGCACTAGACATAGTATATGAAAAATTAGGAGGAGGAAACTTACCACTTGTCATTCAGCATTATCCTAGAAATTGTAACCAATATAGTATCCAGAATGGGTGAGGTATAAACAATAAGGAAGAAAAAATACTGTCATAATATTTTCAAAAATATTATGATGGCTTATTTAGAAATCCCAAATGAATCAACTAAAACCTGTGAAGAGATTGTGAGATTTCTTAGAAACACTAAGTAATTAGATAAAAGCTGGGTATGGTGGCACATTTCTGTAATCCCAGCACTCAGGAGGCAAGAGGATTGTTAGAAGTTCAAGACCACCCCGGACTACAAAGTGAGCTTAAGACCAGTTTAAAGTGCATAGGGTGACTCTGTCTCAAAAAAAAAAAAGTACTTAGTAGAGAAATGTCAGTAGCATTCCAGTGCATCATTAAACAACTCTCCATTCTCCCTTCCCCCTAGCACCTGGCAATCACTGTTGTACTTTAACATTTCTATGAGTTTGACTGCTTGAGAGACCTCATATAAGGAAATTGTGCAGTATTTGTAGTTTTGTGACTCCCTTAGCATAATGTCTTCAAAGCTGTCCAAGTAGCAGATGTCAGAATTTATTTATTTATTTATTTTTGTACTGGGGATCAAACTCACGGTCTTGCACTTGTCAGGCGGGCACTTACGCTGCTGAGCTAAACCCTCGGCCCCAGGTGTCAGAATTTTTGAGGGTGACTAATATTCCATTGGGTGTACATACCACATTGTGTTTATCCATCATCTGTTGATTGACACTTGGTTTGCTTCTGCCTTTTGGCTACTGTGAATAATGCTGCTGTGAACATGGATGTATAAATATCTTTTTGAAACTCTGCTCTGAAAGTTTTTTGGATATATACCCAGGAGTGGTATTGTGGGTCATGTAATTTTGTGTTTAATTTTTTGAAGAATTGCCATACCATTTTCCATTTGTCTACACCATTTTATGTTTCTGTCAGCAGTGCACTAGGGCTCTAATTTCTCCATGTACTTACTACTACTGTTTTCTTTTTTTCTTCAGTACTAAGGTTTGAGTCAGGGCCTTACATTCCCCAGCCCTTTTTATATTTTGATATAGTTTCTCTCAGTTGCCCAGGCTGGCTTCAAAATTTCGATCTTCCTATCTGGGATTATAGGTGTATCACCAAATCTGGTTTATTTTCTATTTTTTTGATGGCAGCTATTCTAATGTGTGAAGTGACATCCCATTGTGTTTGATTTGCATTTTCCTAATTAGTGACGTTGAGCATTTCATATGTTTGTTGGCCAGTTGTATGTCTTTGAGAAATGTCAGTTGAAATCCTTTTCGTATTTTTTGAATTGTTTTGTTGTGGAGTTCTAAGAATTCTTTATGTATTCTTCAGTAGATAGGATTTTACACATCCCATTCTATGGGTTGACTTTTCACTCTGTTACTTTTATTTTTCCACACACAGAACTTTTTTTTGGTTGTTGTTTTCTTTTGCTTTCTTTGAGACAATTTCTAACTGAGATTTAGGCTAGCCTGATACTCTCTGTGTAGTCCAGGCACACCTCAAGCTCAGGCTCTTCCTGCCCCCGAGGGCTAGGATTGCATTTGTGTACTACCATTCCCACTCAGAACTTCTCAGATTTTGAGAAGTGCAGTTTATGCTTTTGGTTCCCATATTGGTCTTTTAATGGGACATACTCTATTTGTTTATTAAACAATCTGTCTTCCTAATTTCTTAGTGGAATTTTGATCCTTTAGAGTTTTATGATGTTATTACAAACATGGCTTAGGTAAATACCATTCTACATATTTGTGTACATGTGGGAGTATAGTAATAGAATTGATTTTTATGTAGGCATTGCTGATTCAAAGGTGTATCCGACTGAGGCTGGAGAATGCCGAGCTGTGCTCACAAGACCTGCTCCCCATACTATGTTGAGCACTGGATTTTGAGCCTTTGGACCTTTGCCAGTTCAGTAGGTTTGATTTTGAGTTCTGTATTTAAGGTTTTTGGCTGCAATTGAACATCTTTTTTTACATATTAATTGCCCACTTGTATTTTTGCTTTTCTGACTTTTTATATCCTTTGCTAGTTTTTTCTTTGAATTAGTGTTTTTCTCATTGATGTGTTAAAACTCTGTGATGTGTTTTCTAGCTTTTTTCCTGTGGTTTTTCTTTAGACTTTATGAATGTGTTGGTGCAGGTGTGCATGCATGTGTGTGCAAGAATGTGCAATCTTGTGTTTGTGTATGCACACTGCTACATATAGTTGTCACTTAAATCACATTTGCAATATTCTCATATCTGAGTTTTGTGTCAGTCTATAAAAAAGACAGTGTAGAATCTATAAAAGACAAGATTTGGCCATAAAAATAAAAAGAACTGTTGTCAAAATATTACTTGCTCATGATAGGAATTTGGGGAAAGGGTGAAAAACAGAATCAGCCCAGTTCTCCACTCACTGATATTTCAGCAAGGATCATTAATAAATAGTTCAGTATACTTTTTTCTAGTTCCCCACCCCTTTGACCTTGTTTTAGTTTGTGGAGTCATTACTATGTAACATGGTCACTGATCTTGAATAAATAACGAACACTTTGTTTACAGATTATGAAGGAATGGATGCCTCTTATTTCTTGTGTGAACTGGGACACAGTGCACTGGATCCAGGAAGGGCAGCAGCGAGAGCAAGGAGTCCTGGTGTTAGGAAGTCATCACTATGAGAGTCAGGAACCTGTTCATGTAAAAGTTGCAACTTTGTGCAAACTATGTGCAACCTTCCCTGACTATTTAGTAGTGGTCTCTTTTTTACAGTGCCTGCATTTTTTTTCTCATAAACCATGCTAAGCAGCCAAAAAGGTGGTATTGTATTCTACATTAAAATTAGAGCTTTAAATAGAAATTGGACTTCTTGGGGGACCATGAGAGTGGGGACAGTGTTAACTATTCAGAGAAAGTTCAGTTTTCTTCAGAAAAGAAGGTAAAATTCAGGAACTTCAAATCTGCTTAATTGCCATTCTCTTCAAGGGCCTTCCTTCCATTTTTCTCTTGAATAAAATATTGGCTATTTTGCCGCACTAAGTGCATTTCATTGTATGGGAATAAGATAACTAAGAACAATAAAAAGCCATAAACAGTTTACTGAGTTGCACACAGTGAGTACCTGAGGAGGAGTGTCCTTATGGCTAAGAGCTGTTATGGGAAAAGTAAGATTTTTATCTGCACTTGGTTATTATTTTTTTGTTTTTTGTACTGAGAATTGAACTTATCACCAGGCAGGCACTATACTGCTAAACTATATCCCTAGCATGGGCTTGGTTATTTTGAGCAAGAATGTAGAAGCATAGATTGTGTTTTTTATATATGGTAAATTTGTGATAGCTTCTAGACATTTCTTGTTTCTGAGAATATTTCTAACAGTTTACCAGAAAATAAAATGTATGTGAGGTTTTTTTTGTTTCTTTTGCGAAGGTCAAAAGCTTTTTTTTTTTTTAAACAGGCTGTGATTATTGCCAGCCTATTATTTACCAGCCTATGAGTAAAACTAATTATTTACCATAATTAGTTAACATCTATGTATGGATGTTAACATCTATGTATGAATTCTAAATACAGATTTTTCATTATTCCAGACATTCTTAATCTTATTCTAGGAATGGCCTTTAGCTCAGAAGGTTTTGTTTTGAACAAAACAGAACAATACTGGATTTCAAAAACAAGATAACAGGGCTAGGGATTTAGCTTAGCGGCATAAGTGCCTGCTTTGCAAGTGCAAGATTGTGAGTTCGATCCCGGTACTGGAAAAAAAACCAAAACAAAAGAAAAGACAGAAAGAAATCCCTATAGTTGCTGTGTTGCATATCATCCTTTAAATTGATGATCAGATTACTACTGGCTTTAGGCCTGCAAAGTCAGTCAAACAATACAAGTATTAAGTGTTTTGTTTTGTTTTTTAATCGGTACCGGGAGCGAACTCATGACCACACACTGGCAAGGCAGGTGCTTATGCCGCTGAGCTAAATCTCCAGCCCCTGTTTTTTGTTTTTTTACTTCGGTTACTATCATCTTTGCCTGTGTTCCTCCAAATCACTCAGTTGCTTACTTGATGGAGTGCTCTTCTTATGTCCTGGGTCTGTGTGCTGACTGGCTCATGGAAGGGCGTGAGTTGGCATCTTGGTTTTCCTCCCAGCCAGCATGGCTGCCACTGGCTCACAAAAAGGCACAGGTTGGCTTCTTGGTTCTCCTCCCGTCCCTCATGGTTGCCTCTGGCTCACGGTAACACACGGAGTATTGGCAGAATTTTTATTTACCAGGAATCTCAGCTACATGAAATACTAAAGCACAAGGATCACACGTTTGCCTGGGCAACTTAACAAAACCCTTGAAGGTGGATTCTCCCATCTCCAGTGAAGTTGTCAGGTGAATGCAGTCCTTACAGACATTTGACTGCAGCCTTTTAAGAGACAGATAGAATTTCTAGAGTTCTTTCTCTTGAATTCCTGACTGTGGGTAACTTCTCTTATGACAAGGCCAAGGATAATGTGGAGAAGGAACGAGAGGCCAACAAGAGTGTGGGGCCAGCTGGCTTTCACTGTTGGCAGCCTTGTCACAGGTCTATCACAGCCTCACCTACCTGGCAGAAACTGGGTATCTCCGCCCCACTCCCTACCCCTTGAGGAGGAACTATTACCCAGGCGGCAATAGCTTGGAATTCCTGCCTCTGTGGCTCCTAGTGGCAGGGTCTATCTCTGAAGTGTTTGAAAAGTGATAGAAAACGAATGCCAAAAACAACCTATCCCAAAGTGGTAGAAAGAAGAAAAGGGTATTTATTGGTCACTGAAAGGTCTTTGAGAAGAATGTTAGATATGATTGAATTCAGTGTTTAAAAAGCATTGTCAAGATTTAGTTTCTTGGCTAGGTGTGGTGATGTACATCTGTAATCCCAGCACTGAGGTTGAGGCAGGAGGATTGCTGAGAGTTTGAGGCCAGTTTAGGCTACAAAGTGAGTTCAAGGCCGCCAAACTGCATAGCAGAAACCCTATCTTAAAAAGAAAAAGAAGACAAAAGAAGATTTACTTCCTTTTTGTTTGTCTTTAGGATGTTGGTTCTCAGTGGTCCAAGAAAACTGTTAGCTTCAGCCTTAGTATGATTAGGTTTAAATTCAGTGGTTACTGGGGTGAAACAGAAGAAAACTTCATCTTGTTTTGCCTTGCCTTGAATCTTCTGCCCATTTCTAAACTGTGGCCAAGACCATGGAAAATGTTTTTCTTTCTCCTTGTTTTGTGTTGTTTTGGTGGAACTGGGCTAGGGCCTTGTGCATGATTGGCAAGCACTCACTGTACAGTAGAATTACATCACAGTTCTGGAAAGTCTTACTGGTTTTGTTCTGGTATCGGTTCCCACCTTCTGGTGGATTGAGAATGTAAGATGGAGTGCATCTTTTCTTGCAAAAATGTTGAACAGAACCATGTGTGTTGGTGTCACCTGCAATCGCAGCTTCCCTGGAGACTGGAGAGGATCACAAATTCAAGGCAATCCTGGACAACTTAGCAAGATGCTGTATCAAAATAAAAAGGACCAAGGGTATAATGCAGTGGTACAGTGCATCTCTAGGATGTGTGAGACCCTGGGCTCAATCCCCAGTATTACCAAAAAAAAAATTGCATAGTAGATTAAGTTGGTAAGAACACAGATTTACATTAGACATTGTGGTGGAGTCTGGATGTATACCAATGGAAATTATGCTTTGTTCTGAAAAGGGTCCTTGTAGATGTCATCAGACTCTCAAAGTGAACTCTGCCATTAAAAAGTATTGATAATGGGTCCGAGGAGAAAATGGCATTTTTATAAGGATAAGTCCATAAAGGATTCCTGAGAATCATGTTGGAGAGTTAATGGAATTGGGTTAACTTACCCAGTAAGAAAATATGTTGAAGCCATTGTATATGTAAGTAGTCATAGTACTGACATGTGCTGGATAACTTGCTAGGCAGTGGAACTGTAGTAGATACTTAGATATTTCTTCAAATTGATTTTTAAAAAAAGACCAAGTAGTTTCAGTGAGTCAGAGATGTATTTATATATAATAAATTGTTTCTGGGCCATGTGTATTTTTCTTTTTGGCCCAAGATTTTTGTGGGGTAGAGATTAAAAAGTAATTTTAAGTAATAATTTTGTGGATTTACTGTTTCATTACTTGAACACTTTCTGATTTTTGCACATATTTAAGTTTTCCAATCAGTGATTTTTTTTTGAGCTACTTTGTTAGTAATTGGTAGAAAAAGTAGAACATTACTGAAAATTTAAAGTTGGGTATATTTTGAAATCATCCTTATTTATTTTATTATTCATAGACCCTTATTTCTGCCTAGTAGTCATCAATGAGAGAGATGCAACCTCACTCTATTTAGGATCTGTGATTGCTATGCAGCGTCCTTTTTTTGTGAGTTGAGGTTCATTATTTGTCCAGGCTGGCTTTGAAAATACTATCCTCCTGCCTCAGCATTATACATGCTGGGATCATAACTGTGTACACCATTCCAACTTCATTTTTTTTTTTTTGGTACTGAGGATTGAACTCATGACCGCGCTCTTGTAAGTCATGGACTTATGCCGCTGAACTAAATCCCCAGCCCAAAAAAAGTAATCTTTAATTGTGCTACATAGAAGAGATTTATTTTAGGGTCCAAATTTCCTTTTGGAATTTGATGACTTTTTTTCCTTCCAGTACCTTAGATTCAACCCAGGCCTTGCACATGCTAGGGGAAGTGCTGCTAGAATTTTATGAAAGCTATGGATGTTCTTCAGAGGGGAAGATACAAACACAAGCACAGTAATAGCAGAACTCCAAGGAGTCTCACAGAGCCCTTAGCTTGTTTGTTCTGTGCTGTTCTTTTCTTTTTTAACATTGCAAAGGCTTGTTGTATTTTTTTTTTTAATGTCAAGATACTGCACATAGGAATTAGGCTGCTTTATAATATTTTATTTTAAAGAGAATAAAACCAAGCAAAATAATACAGTCAGTCAACAAAACAGTGTGATACAGGATTTCAAAACAAGATAATAGGAAATCAACAATGGCTATCATAATGCCTCTTTAAAATAGCTGCCCATACCGTCATACATAGTAAAATCAAACAGGATAAAACCAGTAGAAACAAAACAATGAGCACAATACAGAATTTTAAGACAAGATAATAGTAAAGCCCAAATTAGGCTGCATTAATTAGTATATAGTATTTGAGGTAGACAGTGAACTACATGAAAGTATACTTGGAAAATAGTTTATGTTTAAATTATTATCTGTCCAGTTTATTTTGAATTACAGTGTAGGTATGATCAGTGTGTGTTTGCTCATGATTATATACTAGAATATGAGAGTATGTAAAGGTATTTAAAATCATACTAGAAAAAAACATGCAGTGATAATTTTAAGGAACTATATCCAATATTTAAGATAAAGATATAATTTAACAAGGTTTATGCCATCTGCAAAGGATTTTCATAAATATTTGTTATAAACATCTCATGTGAACTCAGAAATTTTTCCTACTTGTGCCTTTGCTTGGAAGATACTCTTTACTAAAAAGAATGCTGCTAGCCATGGTGGCCCATGCTGCTCAGGAGGCAGAGGCAGAAAGATTGCAATAAGCCTGTTTGTTCTTTGGGCTTATATATTATCTCTGTGATTTAAGATCATAATATTAACATTTGGATGTTTTATTTTTAACTCTTTTATTAATTCAAATTTTGTAACCAGTCTTGCATTGTCAAAACCATTTTCTCATCAGTATATTTTTATTGCTGGGAATCGAACCCAGGCAGGCCCTCATGCATGCTAAACAGGCATTTTACTTCTGAGTTACACCCCTACTCAACAAATACCTTTTGCACTACAAGATACTGAACATGAGGCTGACACGTGCTAGAAAGTGCTCTGCAACTGACCTATATCCCTAATCCCTTCTATTTCAAACAAGCAGGTTCTGACCAAGGTGCTCTGCTAGCCTTAAACTTTTTTGATCTTCCTGTCTTAGTCTCCCAAGTAGCTAAGATTACAGGTATGTACCACTGTACCTGACAGAGAAAATGGTTGTACAGAAATATTTGATAAGCTTTATATTTAGTGTCAGGCTTTCTTTTTAAACATGGGGAACATGCAGAAGGCATGCATTCTATCACTGAGCTACATCCCAAACCTTTTTTAGTAGAAACTTTTTTTTCCAACTATAATACAGTACTATTAATTAGGAGCTTTAGTCTTTTTTAAGATTACAGTTACTGCCAGGTGTGGTGACAGATGCCTGTAACCTAAGGACTTGGAAACTGAGGCAGGAGGATTGCTGGAAGTTCAAGGTAGCCTGAACTACACAGTGAAACTTTGTCATGTACCCCCAAAAGAGTATAATTACTAACTTATTAAATGTATAGATTAACGATTTTCATACGTGCATATATCGTGCTTTGTCAGAATCTACCCTCCCTGATGTGCTTTTTTCCTCTTTTTTTCTCCTCCTGTTCTCTTTTTTTTCCCCTTTCCTGTTCCCTATTAATTCTTACTGCACTTTAAGATCTTTATTTTTCCCCCAAAATACTTTTAATGCCAACATAATGCATCAGTTTTTAGTTTTAAAGTGATTTCTTTGGTTCCTACTATGTTTCAGGTAAATAGTCTCTCTTTGCTCTTAAAATTAATAATCTCTGTGGAGCTGGGTATGGTGCTGTACACCTGCAATCCCAGCACTTGGAGGGTGAGGCAGGAGGATTCTTGCATTTTCTTTTTTCTTTCTTTTTTTTTTTGTACCAGGGATCGAAGATTTCTGCATTTTCAGGACCAACCTGTGTTGCATAGTGTGTTCAAAGCCAGCCTGAACTACGTAGCAAGACTGTTTTAAAAACCAAAAAAGAAATCTCTTTTAAAGAGAAGTTAAATTGATTTGTTTTTATTATCATTCTGTTGATTGTATAGATTTATTTGTGTAACTATTTGTTTATTTAAAATAGCACTGCCATAAGCATCTTTATGCAAATACCTCTTAAGGGTTTTTATTACTTTGGTTTATGAACTGCTAAAAAAAAAAGTTACTGGGTAAGATGAACAATAGCAATCTTTGAAAGTCCTGAAGTTATATATTGCCATGTTAAATTCCAGAAAGATACATTACTCTACTTTCTTAGCTATTTAACATTTAAGGTACCTGTCAACCCTTAAATATTAGCACATTTAAAAATATTTGTTATCTTGCTAGGAGACAGATAAACCTTCAGATATGAAAAAGAGTATGGAAGGTATGTCAGCCATAGAGAGCAGTGTGAGCAGAGGTGGGATTGACCCATGATAGACGCAGTTTCCCAGAGCCACAGTGGAAACCAGAGGTGAGGGGCTCTTAAAGAATGTGCTGTGGGGCACTGACACTGTGCTAATCTGTCCCTTACATAGTTTGTACTCTGTTGTAAGGTCACTCTTGTCACCAGCTCCTTAGCACAGAGACTGGCAGCAGTCTCTTAAAACAGTTTGACAGGAGGGTTAATGGAAAAAGCTAGAGTCTCTATTGCAGAAGTTGGTTTAAAAGCCACATTAATAATTTGTTATCTCTCTTCACCACCTCCCATTTCTCTCAAGCTCGATCTGACTTCAAATGATTTAGGGTACTAGCTTGAGACCATGATTCTCAAGGAGATAGCCTGTTTGCCTTTTCCTTACGTTGTCTTTGCCTTAATGTGGCAGTCATCAGCTATCATTAAGTACGGAAGCACCTATAACTGGTGGTTTTCATTGAAGACAAGTTTGGGCCACTCAGCAGCAAGACTAGCTCTGTCATTTAATGTGTGAAGTATTCTTTGGCAAGTTATTTAATTTCTCTGTGCCTCAGTTTTCACGTCTCAAAAAAATTAGATAATTTTATGCACCCATCTCTTAAGTTTATTGTGAAGATTAAATGAGGTAGTAAACATAAAGCACTTAGAATAGTAACTTTTAGGGCTGGGGATTTAGCGCAGTGGTATAAGCGCCTGCCTGGCAAGCACAAGGCCATGATTTTTGATCCCCAGTACCACAAAAAAAAAAAAGTAACTTTTAAATGCTAGATGAGTATTAACTGTTACTTTCATTAAGTATTTAAAGTTTGGGGTAAAGTAAGTGTTTTATAAATTTTAAAATAAAAGAATAAAAACTAATACAGAATTTCAAAACAATAATAGGGGATTAACAATGGTTAATATGTTGCATATTGTTGTTTGAAAGTAGTTGTTGAGATTATCACACATGTATGAAAAAAAGGATCATACAACAAAAGCACAAACTGTTCTTTTGTTGGGCTAACAGAGATTAGTATCATAACTCATACACATACACACACACTTTTTTTTTCTTTTCCTGTCTTTTCTCTTTTCCCCCATCCCAGTTGTTCCTTTTCTTTTTAGCCATTTCCTCCCCTTTTACTTCCACAGTATCTATTTATTGTACAATTTGCATCCCACTAACTTCTTCAGTCTTTTTTTTTTTTCTTTTTGAGACAGGGTCTCCCTATGCAGTTCAGGCTGGCCTTGAGCTCACTTTGTAGCCCAGGCTGGTCTTGAACTCACAACGATCCTCTTGCCTCAGCTTCCTGAGTGCTGGGATTACAGGCGTAAGCCAGCACGCCCGGCAACAACTTCAGTCTTTCACATTAGGAAGGCAACACAGTGTTCACCCATGTGAGTCCATGGTGTTAGCTTGAGCATTTCACCCATGATCATCATCTCATGTTGCATCCATCTACCTGTAGGAGCCTTGAGATACCCTTCTTTATAGCTGAGTAGCATTCCATTTATATAAAAATACTGTATCTTTCTTACCCATGCTGTGATTGAATAGCAAGCTACCCCTGCTTTTTTCTAGGTTCCTGTGACATGGAGCATTGCTTTTTCTACTTTGACTTTCAGTCTGGATTTCTTTTTGATTTAAATGTGTTTCTTGTATACAGCATATTGATGGATCTTGTTTCTTGATCCACTGTGTCTGTGTTTCTTTCTGTTAGTGAATTGAGACCATCTACATTAATGGTTATGACTGACATGCATTGGCTTGTCTTTGCCATGCTATTTTCCTGCTATTGGCTCCCTTCTTTTCCTCTCCGTTCAGTTGCCTGTCTTCTCTGCAGTCTATCTCTGCTACTATTCCTGAAACCATGGTCATCTTTATCTTCTCTGGAATATCCTTCAGTACTCTCTGTAGGGTTGGTTTGGTGGTCATTCATTCCTTCAGTAGTTGTTTTTCATGGAAGTATCTTGTTTTTCCATTACTTTTGAAAGATAATTTTGCAGGGTATATCAATCTGGGTTGGAAGTTGTTTTCTTTCAGGACTTGAAACATTTCATTCTAAGTTTTTCTTGATTTGATTTGTGTTGAATAGTCTGCCATGATTCTAATGGGTTTTCCTTTATAGGTGATCTGTTTCTTTTCTCTAACAGCTTTTAATATTCTGTTCTTGTGCTGAATTTCTGGGATCTTGATTATTATATGCCTGGATGTAGTTTTATTTTGCTTATGGCTAGTTGGAGTTCTGTGTGCCTTACTTAGCTGGATGTCAGATCTTTTCCCTGTGCTTGGGAAGTTTTCTGTAAATAGTCTTTTTATGTCATTTGTGTTGACTCTTAGTTTTTTGCTGATGCCTGTCTTAAATTATTTTTCTTTGCGTTGTCTTGTAGCCATTGAATTATTTCCTGATTCTTTGTTATTTTTAAGAGATCTTTCCTTTCTTGATTGCTAGCTGCAATCCTGTCTTCAAGGTCTGAAAGTCTATCTTCAGTTTTGTTCAAGCAGTTTTGCCAGATTTCAATGGAGTTTTTTTTTTTTCCTGGCTATCTCTTTGAATGTTTCATGCATTCTAATTCTTTCCTCTATTGTTCAGTCAAGGTTTTCATCATCCTATGCTTTCAAAAAATATCTTTAGATAATACTCAGCAATTCTTTCATTATGGTTGTCATTTCTTCTTTTACCAGAGAGTATTTCTGATCTGATTTCTTTTACAGCCTCCTGAAGTTGTTTCTTGACTTCAGTTGCTATCATTTCAGAAATTTCAGGTGTGTGACTTCCAATTTCTTTTATGTCTCTGTCTTCTGGACTTGTTCTGTGTGGACTGGAGGCCTGGGATTGCATGCTGCTCATGTGTCTTGACATTTTCCTAGGTTCCTCCTGACAAGCAGGTTGTAGGGTCCCAGGCACCTCCTGAGTTGGAGGATGCTGCCCATCCATGGTGTAGGAGAATGGGCCAGGTACCTGGGTTTCTCTGAACCCAGGTTCTCAGGGAGGCAGTGGGGTGTGGGGCAGGCTTCTCCAGATCCACTGGGCTGCACTGAAGCTTCCTGGTGGCAGCAGGTGCATAAGGGGGCATGGCTGGCTGTTGCTTCTGGCCTCATGCTGGCTACTGACAGGAACGGCCCCTGATGGTGTCCCCCTCTGCTCCAAATCTATTTTACTTCATGGATAAAAATTTTAAAAAAGAGGAAAAGAAAAACAAAACAACAAAATTTCAAAACACGTCAAACAGGCGGCAGTAATGGTATATACATTGTGCATTGTTTAAATCATTCACCCAGAGCACAAGACATCTGCATTCAATTGTCCCAACAATACCACCACAAATCTTTCTCTTCAGCAAACTCAGAGAAATCAGTAGTATAACTATCTTAACTTTTTATATGCATATACATGTTTTTTCTTTCAGTGTCTCATTCTAATGAGACATAGATGATGTTTACACATGCGTCTTTATTTCACTAATGAGTATGTTCTCAAGTTGTATCCATTTACCTATAAAAGGCTCCAGTTTCTCCTTTGGGCTGAGTAGTACTCCACTGTTATTCATTCCTCAGTCAGTGGGCATTTAGCTTGTTTCCATGATCTGGCTATTATAAACTGTGCTACCATAAAGATGAGTGCACATGCATTACTATGGTATGATGTTTTTAATACTTTTGGGAAGATACACAGAAAGGGTTGAATGAGACTTCATCCTAGTTTTTGGGACTCTCTACACTGATTTTCACAGTGGTTGCATGAGTCTGCATTCCCAACAACAGTGGAGAAGGGTTCCTTTTTCCCCACAGCCCCTCCAGCATTTATTACTTGATTTTTTTCATGGTAGCCATTCTTTCTGGCACGAGGTGGAATCTCAGTGTTGTTTTAATTTACATCTCTCAAATGACTAATGATGGTCAACATTTTTCCCACATACTTATTTGCTATTCATATTTCTTCCTCTTAGAAGTATGTATTCATCTCAGATGCCCATTTTTGGATTGAGTCTTTAAATGTGGGAGCACTGGGTTTTTTTGGAGTTCTTTCTGAGTTCTCAATAGTAATCCTTTGTCCGAGGAACAACTAGCAAACATTTTCTCCCACTTTGTGGGTTGTCTCTTCGGTCGGTTGGTGGTGTCTTGACCTTTGTTTTTGTTTTTTGTGATGGTATTGGAGATTGTACTCAGGAGTCTCATGCATGCTAGGCAGGTGCACTCTACCACTGAGCTAGAGCCCCAGATTTCCTCCCCATCCCCCCTTCCTTTTTTTTTTTATCAGTTTAAGCAGTATTTCACTATATTGTCTAGGCTAAGTTGGATGCATGCACCATCACTCCTGATTGAGGATTAGGTTTTGAGATTTTTTTTCTTTAGGAAGTGTGTATGATGTTCAAACTTCTTAGAAAATCAGGTGAAATTATCTAAGGTAGGATTGAACTAAATCAGAGAAACGTGAGAGCTTTCAGAATTTATGGACTTTGTAAGTAGAAACTATACCTTTGAGTTTATGAAGCCAGACTATTAACCCACTCTAGTTTCTGCACCCCCCCCATCTATAAAGTTATTTACATTTTCCTTTAACTTTTTTTGTTTCTTTTTGCTTAAAAGAGATATTTTTTACTATGTGGCTAACCTTATTGCTTAACATTTGTAATTCCATTAGTGAACCATCAAATGATTTCACCTACCAGATGACAGGGACAAGGAAGAGTAGATGATAGGATAGAGGGGCACAGCTGTCATGGAGCTAGCTTACAGAGTATTTTAAATGTAGTTACAGTAATTGTAGTGGGATAGGAAGGGCAGTACAGGGTTGTATTCTATTGGGTATTGCTACAGGGGCATGCTTATTTTTTAAACAATGGGACCATGAAAATACCTGAGGAGAATAACAGTTGAACATGTAATCCTGTAGATAGATCAGCATCACAAGATTATGGAGAATAAAAAGGCTCCTGATGGAGAGGTAAGGCAGAACCAAGGAGAAGCCAGTGTCATAGAAACTGAACAGACGAGTGCGTCTCAGATCAGAAATAGTAGTGTAGTGACAGTAGAAGTTTAATGAATTTAGGATAAGATACAGAACTAGGGCCAGGTGTGGTGGTGCACACCTGTAATCCCAGCATTTGGGAGACTAAGCCAGAAAGAAGATCACAGTTAGTGTGAAGCCAGCCTGGGCTACAAAATGAATTCTAGGCTAGCCCAAACTCCATAACTAAACACTGTCTTGAAAAAACTAACTAAATAAATAAAAGATACAAAGCTAATATAAATGGTATAGAAATTGACAGTGGATGTGAATAACCAATTCATAAATGCTGAAAAATTATTCAAGCACAAAATTTATCAAAATATGTGATACTAGGGGCTGGGGAATTTAGCTCAGCAGCATAAGTACCTGCCTAGCAAGTGGAAGGTCATGAGTTCGATCCCCGGTAACCCCCCGCCTCAAAATCATTTCCCAAAATATGTGATACTAGGCCAGGAATAGTAATGTGTGCCTGAAATCCCAGCACTTGGAAGGCTGAGCCAGGATAATTGCTGCAAGTTTGAGGCCAACCTGGACTATGGAAGTTCAAAGCCAGCCTGAACTGCATAGTGCAACCCTGTCTCAAAAAGATGAACAGAAAGATGCTGCTTTATCAAATGATACTCATAATGTCTTTGATGATGCTTGAGACCAACCCAGCATCACCAGTTAGGAAGATACTAGAAAATCAGGTGAGTATGCAGAAAACTAGTAAATAGACACTCGAGTTATTTATCCCACTTTTTGTATTTAAATTGTACTTAAAAGTAGCCAAAAAGTTGATAGATGAAAGCTTTTGTTTTTAGAAGCATTCTAGCTTATAAGTGAAAATGAGATGATAGACTGTTAGTACTTTTCAGCCCCTAAATAAAATAATGAGTCCCCTTCTAGGTTCCCAAAAGAGTTAGACATCATACTACAGTGATACATGCATACCTATGTTTATAGCAGAACAATTCAGTAGTATTTACACACAAGGGAGTATTACTCTGCCATAAAGAAGAATAAACTTAATTCATTTGTTAATTCATATGAAAATTGCACCTTGGGACCAAATTGTTAAGTTAAATCAGACAAACAAACTTAAGTATTGCTTGGTTTCTCTTATATAAGGAACCCAAAATATTAAATAAAGAACAAAATACAAGATAAAGAATAAAAGATCCTTTTTGAATGGGAAGGGGATCAAGAGATAGAGGGAAAGGGGTTGAAAAAAGAACTGTGATGTTTTATGTTTATGTACCAGCTTCCCATAAGGTAAATTAATACTAATAAAAATAAATGAAAAAGATAATGAATCGAGATAGTAATTATCAATGATGGCTAAATCATCAGGTTAGAACCAAGGTGGAAAACTTCTTTATAGATTAACTGGGTGTGAGAAGTACACGCACACAGTTCAAGGAATGGACTCAGAAATAAGAAGCACAGGAAAAGCAGGATTTTAATGTCAGTCTCCTAAGATCAGGAGTCTATATGCAGGCACATCCCTGGCAGGTAGTTTACCCAGTGGTACACAGGTCCCTCCTGTGTTCCTCACTGGCTGAGTGCGTGGGGTGTGCAGTCTTCCTGGTCTGCACCTAAACTTCAGCATTTCTTTATAAGGCAGTGGTGGTGAACCTGTGGCACACGTGCCGCAGCAGGCAGGCAGAGCCCTCTCTGTTGGCATACAAGCCAGGTCACCCCAGCAGCTGAACATTGAATAACAGTTTTTTTTCTAAACAAAACCCTCAGTATTCAGGTAATTGCAGTTTTGGCATTTTTGAGATAGGTGAGTTTTGGGTTGCATTTTGGGCCCTCAAGTATCTAAAAGGTCACCACCAGCTGTAAATACAAGGTTTTTGTGTTCTCCCTTCCCTACTTCTACATTCCTTAACAAAGACTTTTTATCTCTTACTCACTATCTCATTTGCTTAGGAACTGTCCTAAGGCGTGAACTTCATCTTGTCTGTAGGCTGTTAAGTTTGTCATGTCTGCAGGCCTGTAGGCAGTTTTAACTGATAGTGATTTTTCACTGAGTTAGTTACTTTGTCTTAAAAACAGACCAGTTTTAGTTTCTGTTTGTTGCATTGGGTAGACATATGTTATGGCTTGTATCTACAAGTCTCCCCAAGACCTCATAAACTCACAGTTGAGAGTTTTGTAGGTAGCTAGATTAGGATGTGGTACTGGATTAACGGTGTGATGTTGGGATTAAGGGAGTGGGTAATGTCAACCCATCCTGGGTGTGGATGGTACCGCCCAAAGGGCTGGTAGCTTGGGTGGGATAAAAGGGAGAGGCCAGTTCGCTTCTTCAGCTTTTGCTGTTTGTTTGTTGCTCTGCTTGCTTTATTGCTGCCCTTTCTATCTGCCATGAATTGCCTTGGAGCCAGTCAACTAAGGACTGAAATCTGTACAAACTGAGCAGAAATAAACCTTTCAGGTATTTTGTCTCAGCAACTAGAAAAGTAGGTGATACTCCATGTCACCCCACTGGTTTATCTTGGTATCTCAAAGAGACCAAAGATATTTGAGTGTTCTGTTGTGGTGTGATAGGAAGTATGCTTTCCAGGGAGGTGGGCCTTCCAAAAAAAGCCTCTCGGGCCTTCCGAAAAAAGCCTTTCTGAGTAAACCCTAGTTTTCAGGGAGTAAAAGAGACAGAATTCAGAATGGGGGAAACTAGTGCAATCTAATTGCTTTCTTAAGAAGAGGTAGAAGAAATGCCTGAGTGCAAAATAAGTGTGGTATGTGTTGGATTTTGGAGATGAATTTGAACAAACCATCTGTTAAAAACAGGGGGTTTTTTTGGTTTGTTTGTTTTGGGGTTTTTTTGTATTTTGTTTACAGCCGAGTGGGTGTGCAGGCCCTATATTCAGCTGAGGCAGAAGGTTCACAAGTTGAAGCCCAGCCCCTAGTAATTTAGCAAGATCTTGTCTCAGAACAGTCTTTCAACACTATCACAATGGCTGTTGAACTTCAGCATAACTTTTGGAGATGACAAACATTCAAGCCATAGCATGGAAAAAATCCCTTTTGCTTTATATATTGATGCATATAATCATGTATGGCTTTAACTTGACTCCTGGAATTAATTTTAGAATATTGAAAATCTCAGGGCCAGCAATTTAGCTCTGTAGCATAAGTGCCTGCCTGACAAGCACAATGTCATTAGTTTGATCCCAGGTACCAAAAAGAAAGAAAGAAAAAGAAAGTCTCTATGAGGTGTGTTCATCTATATCTGTATTTGTCTATATGCACATCTAAAAATTCCTAGAGTTATAAATGTAAGATTTCCATACTTTAGTATAGAAAAATTACACTGTACAACAAAAAATACAGTTAGGAAAAAACTATATATAGAAGATAGAATTTTACTCAAAATTACAGAGAAAAGTAAGACAGTAAATGCAGATTCAGATAACTCAAATACTGGAGTGTTCAGACATGGACTTTAAAATAGCTGTGGTTAATGTACTGATGGCTTGGAGTATAGCTCTGTGGTACAGTGTTTGCTTGACATGTTTGAGACTCTGAGTTGGGTCTCCAATTCTCCCCCACCCAGCTTATAGACATGTACTTAACAGAACAAGGTGGAGAATATTGATGGAAAGCTCGAAATGATAAACTAATGGAATGGAAATTTTATTTATTTATTTATTTTTTCAAATCCTTTTTATTTCAAGAAGAAGAAAATAAAACAATTTCAGAACATGTCAATCAGGGGGCAACAGTGGTACATACATCACACCTTGTCATCCCCAAATCATTCACCCAGATCATTCAGTTTTCTTAACAATACCAGCACAAATCTTTCTCTTCATTGAACTCAGAGAAATGATTAGTATAACTATCTTAACTATTTTTTACATATGTTACTTTCAGCTTCTCATACTAGAGAGAGACAGTATGATGTTTACATGTGTGTCTTATTTCATTGATGAGTGTGGTGTCAAGTTGCATCCATTTACCTATAAACGTCTCCTTTTTATCCTTTATAGTTGAGTAGTACTCCATTGTATAAAAATACCACATTGGAATGGAAATTTTAGACCAAAGGAATATAATAATTGAAATTTAAGATCTCAGTGTTTCGGCTTAAGATACATGTTTTAGTTTTAGTAATTGTTTCTTCAGCTAGTTTAAAAGTCAGCAGATAATATGAGTAGTGAAGCAGAAAGATGGGAAAAATGACAGCATAGAAGAGAGTCCTATGGAACATTGTAAAAACAAAAACATTTAATAATTAGATTCCAAGGAGGAAAGAAAGAGAATGGGGCAAAACAGTTTTGAAAACCTAGTGACCAAGAAGGCTAAAGAAGTCCTATGAATGTCCAGCAGAAAATTACTTCTAGGCATATAATAGTAAAACTGCTGACAACGAAACCCAGAAGGAGCCGGGTGTGGTGGCTCACGCTTGTAATCCTAGCACTCAGGAAGCTGAGGCAGGAGGATCATTGCGAGTTCGAGACCAGCCTAAGCTAGAAAGTGAGCTCAAGGCCTGCCTGAACTGCATAGAGAGACACTGTCTCAAAAAAGACAACAACAACAAAAAAACCCTTGTAAACCCAGAAGGTTGGTCAAGGGATCAGTGATAACAGCAGGACTTCTAAGGAAAGTTGTAGAATCCATAAGATAATAAACAATTGCCAGCATTGAATTTTATACATAGTATCTTCCAAAATGAAGATATAATAAGTACAACTAAAAATCTGAATTTGTCATTAGAAGATTCACACTGAAGGAAATACTGAAATGAATTTTGTCAGAAAAATAATTCCAGATAGAAGCTTGGAGAGATGCTACACAGGTCAAAATCCATGGAAAGGACAAATGTGTAAATCTGAATGCATATTAATTGTATACAACAGTAATAAAGATTTGTGAGGTGAGGTGGAGATAATAATTGGAATAAAGTATTCTGAAGTTCTTGGAAGTGACAATTGAAAAAAAAATAAAGAGTGATATGTGCACAGTGGTATTGATTAGCAGCACAGTTCATAATAACTAAATCTTGGAAGTGGCCTATACACAACAGATGACTAAAGAAAATGTGGTATTTATATAAAATGGAGTTACTATTCAGTAATAAAGATAAATTTGAGTCATTTGTAGAAAAATGAATGTTCCTTGGGACCATAATGTTGTGAATTAAATCAGACATGCAATCTTAAATATCACATGGTTTCTCTTACATGAGAAACCTAAAGTATAAATAAGTTAAAGTGCAAAATAGAAGATAATGGGGGCCCGGGGATTTTAGCTCAGTGGTATAAGCACCTGCCTGGCAAGCGCAAGACTGTGAGTTCGATCCCTGGTACCAAAAGAAAAAAAAAAAAAAAAGATAATGGGAAAAACGCGGAGATACATCTTTTTTAAATGGAAAGGAGACCAAGAGATTGAGGGAAGACAGAGGCAAGGGAAAGGAGACAGAAAAAGAATTAGGATGTGTTATGTATGTATGTCAACTACTCATAAAAAATATAATTATGTGTTGCGAATACATTAATAAAAATAAAAAGGAAAATGGAAAATCTTAATTTTGGAAATTAAGCTACTCTGCCATTTACATTTGAAGGAAGAAATCACACTGCCATTTAGAAAGCATTTTGAGCTAATTGTTGATGATAATACTACATTTTAATAGTTTTGGAATGTAGCAAAGCTGCATATAGAGAGGAATTTTTGGCCTTCCTTATGTGCATCTTTTAGAAAAGAGCAGTGATAGGCTGGGATGTGGCTCAGGTAGAGCATTTATGTAGTTGGCACAAAGCACTAAGTTTCATTCCCCAAAAGGCCCAAGAAAATAACAGTGATGACAATAATAATTAAATATCCATCTCAAGAAGCTAATTTCTGAAAGACAAATGGAGAATACTTACCCTGAGAGATTCCAAAACTGACATAAAGATTGTCATTTTAAGGCAGATTTGATGATGTCTCTCATGTGATGACATCCTTGCTTTCTCCTCTGTTCCTGAAGGATAATTTTGATAGGTATAGAATTTAGGGCCAACAGTTCTTTTCTTTCCACATTTTAGAATTTTTTTCACTCTTCATGGCTTCTGATGAGACACTCCCGGTCATTTGAACCATCACTTTCCTAATTGTAATAAATTATTTTTCCCTGGCTGATAAAAGCATTGTTTGGAAGAAGGGAGTCTTAGCTTTCCCATTCTTTAGTTTTCAGTTCTTTTTTTGGGTATAGGTTTCTTTTTCAATTTGCTTTGTATGAGAATTGTTGTCCTTGAATTTTTTTCTCCTTGAAACTGTGTTTATCACCAAATTTGTTAATTCTTCAGTTATGTTTTCTGTACTACATTATTTCTCCTCTCCTTTTGTGCTAATGATGTGAGTGTTACAGCTTTTGATATTATCCATTTGAATCTGTTCATCTTTTTTTTGAAGTTCACTGACTCTTCATTCTGGTATTAAATCCTTCCAGTAAATAAATTTTTAAAATTTCAGTTATTGTGCTGAATTTTTAGTTCTAAAATTGTATTTTGTTTTTATATATAAGCAAATTTATATATAAATGAAACATATGTATATGAATGTATCTTTCTTTACTAAGACTGTTACTGATTTCAAGAATATTCAGTCTTTCTGTTTTGTTTGTGTTTTTGAGATGGAGTTTTGATGTGTTCCCCAGGCTGGCTTTAAGTTCTTGGGTGTAAGCAATCCTATAGCTTCAGCATCCTAAACTGGGACCTATCATACCTGGATACCCTGAGTTCTTGAAGCATAGTAGCACTAGCGGCTTTTGTCTGATAATTTTAACATTTGTGTTATTTCAGGTTTGTCACAGATAGCTTATCTGTGCCTAGTTGTGTATGTTGAGTGATTTTTGATTGTATATTAGACATTTTGATGCTATATCATGATACTATGTTTTCTTCAAATCCTATAGAGAAATGAATTTTGGGGAGGGGTGAGAGTTTTGTTTTGTTTTGCAGGGATTAAACCCAGAGTCTTTACACTGAGCTACGTTCTGTTGTTTATTTTGAAGCAGGATCTTCCTAAATTATTAGGTTGGGCAGGCTAGGCCAGAATTTGTGATCCACTTGACTCAGTTTCCCAGAGTGCTGGGATCACAGGCACATGCCACTAAACTCAGCTGGCAGACACTTTTAAAGGAAGCATTGACCTTGTTAGATTCAAGTCACAAGTTTCTACCCATCTTCTGTGCTTTAAAATTGCGTTGTCTGGGCAGCCATGGTGATACAGACTTGTAATCCCAGCACTTGGGAGGCTGAGGCAGGCTTGCTACGAGTTCAAGGCCAGCCTGGGTTACAGAGTGAGTTCAAGGCCATCCTGAACTGCACAGCAAAACTGTTTCCAAAAGACAAAAAAATTTGCAGAGCTATTTGAATATGTCTGTCCTTCTTGGTACCACCTAGTGGCTATTATGGGAGTTAGGTACAGATATTGTTTGTTTATGACCTACCTGTTTAACCACAGTTTGGAATTAGGACCAAGGTATGCATAGTTCAGAGGCATTTGACAACTAATAACATGTCAGTCTCATAAAGGAACAACTGTGGAACTTGCTAATGTGCTTAATTTGGATGTTGAAGTGCAGGACATTAAAGAATTAGTGGAATATGCTGAGGAAGAGCTAAGGGGGAAGAGTTGGAAGTACAGTAACACATGGTAGAGGAGGAAGAAGAGAAAAGAATTAAAGAAGTACTGTATCAAAGAAGTTTGCTGCAAAGGGACTAGTAGGTGTGTTCTGAAGAATGAATGCAGTTATCATTAGAGGCCATGGTTTTGTGAGACAGGGTCTTGCTATGTAATATAGGCTGGCCTTGAACTTGTGGTGGTCCTCCTGTCTCTACCTCCCAAATGGTGGGATTATAGGCATCCATCACCACACCCAGCTGGAACTAGAGGCTATAGATTTAAATGTTGAACAGTTTAGGAAAGCGGAATGGCAAATGACTGAACTTTTACAATGTGAAATTCATGAAGCAAAATGGAAATAGCAGACTGGATCACACTAACAGGATACTTCTTGAAGGGTATACCAAAGGGCCCCTACTACTAGTTTTTCCATTTCTACTTCATCATTTCCCTTACTCGGGCCTTCTACATCTCCTGATCATAATTTTGATGATGACCCTGAAGGATTCTGTGACCAAAATGCTAGCTTGAATGTCTTTTTTTTTTTTTTAATACAATTCTGGGCATCTTTTTCTTTTCTTTTCTTTTTTAGTTTTGGAGGCAGGGTTTTACTGTGTAGTCCAAGCTAGTGCTCATTATGTAGCCCAGGCTGGCCTTGACCTCACAGCAATCCTCTGCCTCAGCCTCCCAAGTGCTGGGATTACAGGTATGCACCACCACACCTGGCAGTTCTGGACATTTCATTTATAGAGCCTCAGTGTGTGTTTTTCAGCAGTACAGTTTGTTTGCATAGTACTGTAATTTTTGCTGATTGTACTGTACAGAACAGTATTGTAGTTCTGTTATACATTACGTATGAGACAAATAAAAGCAAATGTTGGACTTTCCTTTGACCATTTCTTGTTCTGAATATTGTATATACTGTGTGCAGTTCCTCACTTAGCAACCAGTCCAAGTAACGACCTAGTTGTAGGACTACAACTTGGTCTTTAAACGAGGAATGTCTGTATCTGTCTACCTGACAATGTCAGGTTGGATCCACAGATGTGTAGCACTGGGCTGACCCTAGGATTTTTTTTTTAAACAGAACTTCATGCTGTCACTTTCTTGAGCTGTTTTTTCTTTGTAAGTTCCCTGGTACTTTTTTTTTGGCTCCTAGAGAGTTTTCCAGCCAGATTACCAGGAAACCTTAGATAAAAACAAATCTGAGGAAAAACTTGCAACCTGGCTGGAAAACTAGGGTTTTTATTTCTCTGGTTTGCCATACATCACCAATACTATTACTATCTGCCCTCTCAGCCACCTCCTTTTTAGGTGATATTAGAAATTGAACAGAGGTACTCTACCCCTGGGCCATATCCCCTACTCCTCTTCCCCCCTTTGAGAAAGGGCCTCACTGAATTTCTCAGACTGGCCTAGAATTTGCCAGTCTTTCAGCCTCCTGATTGTCTAGGAGTATGTCACCTCCCTAACTTGCTGCATACTCCTGTGATTGCATTTACCTTTGAAGTTGCATGATAGGATGACAGAAAAAGAATCATGGAGATTCCCCTTACACTCATGAGATCAGAGGTTGCCCTTTCTTGGGGTTTTAGGTCTCTGTTCAGCCACGACCAGTATTAATGCTACCACAGCTGCTGCCGTGGAATTGCCTGGGGAAGAGGCAGAGAAAGAAAAGCAGGGAAAGCAAAACAACAAACAGAACTCCCACAGGATTTCACTTCATGTGATGCCAAAGAGAGTACCGTGTACTGTGCCTCAGAACAAAAAAGAGACTTCTTTTGGGATCCTTTCTGTCTGTATTTAGTGTACTGTTCTGGGTATGGGACCACTCAGTCCATTCCAAGAGCTACCAGAAGAAACAAAACCAGGAAACTCACCACCATACAGGTGGTACTTGTAGTTTCCTCCCCAAGCCACCTGCTACCATTTTCAAATGATTACTTCTTGCGTTCTGTTGAAACAGGATGGACTATGCTTCTTCTGTCTTTATTGGAGCCAGGACATACTTATCATTCAATTTCATTATAGCTGTATTATTCATTTGTTTTGGTTAAGAATTTGTTGTATATCTGGGCTGTACTAGGCTTTTCTGGAAGTATAAAAATGGATAATCTTAAGGTGCTTATGGTAGGTAAAGGTAGAGATATGATATGTGGATGGAGGCAGAAACAGCAAATAATTTCATACCAACTAATAGTTGATATTTTAATTATCTTTTTGATCCATTTCTGCTTCAGAATTTCCCTTACTGTTTGTGATTGAGAGAGAGAAGATCTGGGATGAAAATTCTGTGTATATGTGTGTTTGGGATGTAATTATTAAGACAATTATAAGAAGAGATATAATTATATAAGAACTTAGAATAAGAAGAAATAATTTATTATCATATACTTGTTTCTCAGGTCTTAGAAAAATACCCCAATACACCCATGAGTCATAAAGAAATTCTTCAAGTTATCCAGAGAGAAGGACTAAAAGAAATCAGGTGAGTTTTAAAAATATTATTAGTAATAATTACAATACTTGATTAGAGTATTTGGCAGTATATAATAATAGCCTTTAGTTATAAAACTTGATAATTTATTAATAAGTGCTTTGTTAACTTCTGATTTATTCATTTATTAGATTGCTGGAGTTGCTAAGTCATAGTACACCTCTAAAACCAGGTTAAAAAACTTCTTAGAAGGAAAATAGCTATCTCCAAGCCCATGCACTTTAATTCATAGGGAGGCCTGGAGCCATATGTAAGCCTTCACCTATCGCTTTAGGCTTTTGATTTATTATGTTAATGACCAAAAAGCACTTATTAATATGCTTTTTGGTCATTAGTATATAAAATTACTGTTGTCCAGGGGAGATGCTAGAATCAGTCTAGAAAGAAATAATACTGTATTTGCCTAGAAGAATGAAAAAATAAGGTAGTATGGTTATCACATAAAACTTTTAGAAAAGTACACATGCCTGTAGTTTCAGCTATTTGGGGAAGCTGAAGCAGGTGGATCATTTGAGCCTGTGAGTTTGTGACCAGCCTCGGCAGTGTGAAGAGACCCTGTCTCAATAAAAATAAGTATTATTATGTCCAAATACAATAGACTGGGACCAATTACACAAGATCAGAGATCATACACACTTCAATTCCTGAGATACTATAATAGTCACTGTTTATAATCATGACCCTGTGTCTTCAAGACATGTTAAAATTATGTTAAGTTTGCTTTGTATTTTAAGGCGGAAATTTGGCAGTTTATATTGCAGAGATTTTCATTTATAGAAGAAGGTTATGATACTTTGAAATTACTCCTGTGGGCTATCCTGGGAAGAGGAAAGAAGGCCACAGTTTGATGGGGTGCTATTTTTGGTGATCACAGTGACTGGGGAGGAGAGCACACTGTGACATTTTAGAGGGCAGAAAGTAGGGATGCTGCTAAATGTTTGACGTTTTGCTGGACAGTCTTTTCACATTGCATGGTTTGCTTCAGTTGCTAGTAGTAGTCTCTAGAGAAACAGCTATGCTCAAATATTTATAAATAAACAATACTGTATTTCTTGATAAATAGCTATTGCATGTTTTGGATTTTAATTCTCATCTTCTTTTCTAATTGAGATTTTTAAAAATTGGGTCTTTTTTAAAAAGCAATTTACAAATTCTTGTTTTTATTTATGGCCAAACACCAGTAAGGTTGGGAGTAAGGTTTGCTTTGTTGTTATGAAAAAGTGAAATATAAATCAGCATATTCCATTCTGTATAACATGTTTTGGAGCCTGCACTTTTTATTTCTCCTGCAGTTCAGACTGGTTTCTGAACTTGAGATTGGGACTAGACCCATTCAGCCTGCTGCCATCAGCACACCTTTGGTTGGCTTGAACTCAGCTGGGAACTGCTAGATGGACCTAGTGTTGTTCTAAGTTCTGAGCTCAGTTGGCCCCTCTCCAGGTTGGCTTCTGGCCAGTCACCCTTTGCTGCAGGATGTCCAGTCCTACAACCTTCACCACCAACAGTGCAGCCCTCCACATCCACTGTTCCCTTCTACCGCTGTGTCTCCCCATGGAGGCCTCTGGTTCTGCCAATAGTCACTATGTGTCCATAGGTTTCAACCACTCCTCCCTCCCACGCAGTGAGTCCTAACTCAGGGAGAAGGTGCTACCAGCTTCCTCCTTCTTTGTTAAAGTTTCTCTCTTGGTTCTTCCCGGGGGCTTTAGTTCTTGTGTCAGATTCTTCCTGGATCCAAAGGACCTACTTCCCCTCTTCTTCCCCAAGTTACTACATTCCAGTGTCTGAACTTTCAGAGAGGCTCTTTCTCTGTTGCTTACCACTTTGCCATTGTCCAGCTCCTTAACGGTCATTTAGTTATTTGACAGTTTTAAACTTTCAGGTTGCAGATTGAATATTTTGTGTCCAGAGGTTTTTGATTAACTAGATCATATAGTTCCTAAATATTGTAGTATTCTTGGTTCTTTCTTCATAGTACCAAGGCTTAAAGTGATATACTTTTGTGATTTAAAAAAATCATACATCTTGTTTATACCTTGTATTAAGCTAGTTCCATGAGAGTGATATATCTGTTCTTGTATGGTGCATAACAGGCTTCAAAAACTTACCTGTTAATGCATATATAAAGTACAGGTGGTTGGAAGGTCATATCCAAATATAGGTATTGCTTATTCTCTTTGTGTAGTGATGGGTCAAATGATAGTCTTACAGTCTTTAAAGTTTTTAGAAAGATTACAGAGTGAAACACATACTGTGCTGACAGTATGCTGTTGCTGTTTTTTCTTTGCATTCCTCAGACCTCAGTACATGTCTTACAACTCTTCTCCCTTTTATATATTTCCCTCTGCTCACATTTTGAAGCATTTCCTAATTTCCATTGGTGTTTTATATTTTATTCTAATATATTAAAATGAAAACAACTTAAAATGTCCACCAGCAGAATGGACAAACAAAATGTGCTATCTACATATAATGGAATATCATTTAGCCTTAAGGGAAAAATGAGATTATTATAGTGCAGCATTATGGAAAAACCTTCAACATTTCATACTTAGTGAAATAAGCCAGACCCAAAAGGATAAATATCCACTTACATTAGATACCTAGAACAGTCAGTTTATAGAGACAAAAAATAAAGAGATTACCAGGTACTGGCATAGGGAGTTACCTTTAAATATAGAGTTTATATTTGAGATAATAAAAAAATGCTGAAAATTGATGGTAATAACAGTTGTACAACATTGTGAATGTACTTGATGCCATTGAATTGTGCATACAAAAGTGATTACAGTGGTAGCTTTTATGTGGTTTTACCAAAATCAACCAGTCAGAAGAAGTGGTTGATTCCTGGCTGAGAAAGATTGAGGATGAGATTCTTTAAGAAGTTAGGTGATAAGATTTAAAATGACTTATCCAAAATGTGGATTTCTGAATGAGTTAGTGACATGTTTCCTTATAGATGAAAATATTAAAACATTTAAATCAATCTTTCTCACTGTAAAGCATAGCAACATTTTAGAAATAGAGGAAAAGACATTTAATTTCCCCCATCACAATAACCTGTGATTGTGTGTCCAGTTACATTCTTTTTATACCTTGATGCTCATCCCTTTTAAATATAGTTTCCAGTTTCCCCTTGGAGTCCATTATTTTCTTCTCTATCATAAATCTCCATCCTCTAGCTAGCTCCCTTCATGGAGTCATATGAAAAAAAGAAACATTTTGGTACTGAAGGTGAAATGTGGTGTTGTGGTCAGGGGTTGCAAGGAGAACAATTACATATAGGACGCAGAATTTATAAAATATTTTACAATGGTCACACAGAGTTAAATACAAGAAAGTGCAGGAAATCTGTCCACAACGCTAAAGACCTAAAAAAATCCAGCTGACATCCTGGATCCCACAGCAGTGTCCTGCATGAGTCCAGTTGAATACCTAGAGTCTATGACAATGATTCATGCAAGTCTGTTTTACGGATCTGCTCTAAGAAGGACCCAAATGTTGGGGGTAGAACCTGGAAAGTCTGTGCCAGCAGGGTGAAGGATCTGTGCCAGTAGGTTGAGGGTTCTGCAGTGTGGCCAAGAAGTGACACTCAACATAAGGACTCCCCAAAAAGTACCATAGCCATCCTCAAAGACAGTGAGGTCCTGAGCTTCTCTGACTACAGGAACAGTCGAGTGCATTTCAGGAAGCCAGCGAGATAAACTTTTCCTGGAGATTAAACAGCACGCACCTTCCCCTCTGGGTTCAGGAAATCATGGTCAAAGTAAGGACCAGAGCTCCCCCAAAGTGAACTGCAGCCATTCTCAGCTACAAGGTCCTGAGCTCCTCCAATGATAATGGCAGAATTCATATTGGAGAAGCCAGCATGACAAGTCCTCCAGGAGAACCAGTGGCTCCAAACAATGACACTAAGGAGAACCTGCAACGCCAATGCTCTTCCTCTCCAAGTCTCTCTGTTTTATGCTGGCAATTTTTGTCAGGTGAGCCATCTACACTCAGCACCATGCTAATTTAATTCAGCTGGTATTAAGTTAATCCCCAGTTTTTAATCCATAACATGAGGCATGATAGGCACGAAGAATTTAAGAACTTATTCTGCTGTATTTGGTTTAAGTGAATAAACAGAAGCATTCTAGTTTTTTTTTTTTAATATTCTGAAGTAAAGGAGCAGTTGATAATGAAGATAAATGCTCAAACTGTCATATTTGTAATTTGTAAATAAAATGTTAGTGCTCGCTTGGCAGCGCATATACTAAAATTGGAATAAAAATTCCTGGGTTATTTGCTGTTAAATAGTTGTTTTAGAAAATCATATGTTACAAAAGAAATTGTTTATAAAAAAAGTTTAAAAATTTATTAACATGCCACTGTCTTTTCAACTTTTTATGGCTGTAGTACAGCCTAATTGTTCTCTTAATATAAATCCCAACAATATTGTGACGATTACTTCTGAAGGTTGAAAATTTTAACACAGAACTACTTGTTCCAAATTTGAAGTACTTGAAAGTAATTTGGTTTTATATAAACAATTTCCTTTTAAAAATACATATTGTCTGTTGGGTAGAAATTTTACTGAGTTTACTTGAAGGACACCCCCCCCCCCCGCCATGTTCATTATTATAGCATGTTTATTGATCTTGGATCATATTACACATTTCATTTGAATCTCCTGAAAAATGGTTGGCTATTTTGTTTCCATCCAAAGACAATGGAAGTAGCTGGACAGGGTGGTCCATTCCTGTAATTCCAGTACTCAGGAGGCTGATCAGGAGGATCAATGCAAGTTCAAGACCAGCCTGGACTATAGTAAACCCAAGGCCAGCCTGAACTGTAGAGAGAGAACCTGTCTCAAAAAGAGTTCCTCCTACCAAAACAACACCACCACAAAGGCACTGGAAGTGACATTAAAGAGAAATGTCTCTTCTCTCTTTGTTTCTTTCTTTCTTTTCTTGCATTCTTTCAGTTTTCCCTTCTGTCCCCCTCTCCTTTCCCTTGTTCCCTTCCCCATTTGAACATTTTCTTCCTATTTCACAATACCTATTAAACATTTTGGTCTTTATTTACACTTTCAGTTTCTCACACCAGAGAAACAAGGTGGTATTTAAATATGTGTGTCTGATTTATTTCACTTAAGAATATAGACTCAAAGTGCATCCATTTTCCTAGAAATGTCTTAAGCATATTTTTATGACAGGGTAGTACTACACTGTATAAAAAGTTCACATCTTCTTTATTCATCAGTTGATGGGCACTCAGCCTCTTTCTAAGATTTAGCTATTACAAACTAATGTAAACATAGGTGTTCATATGTCACTGTGGTATGATGATTTTAATTCTTCCCGGAAGATACCAGGAGGTAAATAGCTGGGTAAAATGAAACCTCTCATCCAAGTTTTTTGAGGAATTGCCACACTGATTCCCATAGTGTTTGCACCAGTCTGCACTCCCACCAACAGTGGAGAAAGGTTCCTTTTTCCCCCACAACTCCTCCAGCATTTGTTACTGGTTTGGTTGATTTTTTTTTTTTTTGCAATTTTATTTCAGAATAAAACCAAGCAAAATAAAACAATAAAGTCAATCAAAACAGGACAGTGTAAGTACACAGGATTTCAAAACAAGAAAGTAAGAAATCAGTAGTGGTTACCATAATGTCTCTTGTTCTTTTCATAATAGCTGCTCATACCTTCAGACATAGTAAAATTGAACAAAACAGAATAGAACCAATAAAAACAAAACATTGAATGCAGTACAAGACTTCAAAACAAGATAATGGTAAATCCAAAATGGCTACATAATATATCTTGTTATCTTTGAAATAAGCTGCCCATGCCATCAGACACAACAAAATCAAACAAGATAAAACAGAATAAGACCCAGCCAAACAAAACAATGAGAATGATGCAGGATTTTAAAACAAGATAATAGGGAATTAACAATGGCCACCACCTTCAGAAGGAGATTCCCCCATATGTGTATGGTACACTGTGTATCCATATCCTCTGAATAGATGATCAAACTACTGCAAAGTCAGTGAAACACTAAACACTACATGCATTAAGTTGTATTTTACCGCATTAACTATCATCACAATCTGTGTTTCTGGATCAGTCATTTGCTTATGGTGAGGGCATGAAGCATGTTGGTGGCTCTTGTCTTACTGCCTTTGCACAGGAAGGGGCTGTTGTCTGGCTTTCCTCCAGTCTGCCAGTGCATGACCCCCACTCACAGGAGATCTCAGCTTCTTGTTGACTTCTTGTTCTCCTCTGCAGTCCATGAATGGTGCTGACTCCTCATTTTTTGGGGGTGGGTACCAGGGATCAAACTCAACAGTGTGCTTGCAAGGCAGGTGCTTATGCTGCTGAGCTAAATCCCCAGCCCCAACTCCTCATTTCTTAATAATAGCCATTCTTTCTGGGGTGAGATAGAATCTCAGTGTTGTTTTAATCTGCATCTCTCAAATGACTAATGATATTGAACATTTTTCTATATTTATTTGCTGTTTTATTTCTTTCTCTGAGAAGTGTGTATTCATCTTACATTCTCAAGATTGGGTCTTTACATTTGTGGGAGGATCTTATTTTTTTTGAGTTCTTTATATGTTCTTGATAGTAATCCTTTGTCCAAGGAACAGCTGGGAAACATTTTTTCCTGCACTGTGGATTGTCTCCTTACTCTGTTGGTGATTTCTCTTGCTGTAAAAGCTTTTTAATAAGATGAGACCCCAGTTGATTCTTTGTGATAGTATAATTGGGGTTTTATTCAAAAAGTCTTTGCCTACACCAGTGTCTTCAAGAGTTTTACCTGTTTTATTGTCCAGTAGATTTAATATTTCTATTTTAATATATAGAACTTTGATCCATTTCAACTTTAGTGTATGGTGAAAGATACGGGTCTTGGGCTGGGAGTATAGCTCAGTGGCCCGGCACCTGCCTGACAAGTGTGAGGTTGTGAGTTCAATTCCTGGTACCCTCTCCCCCAAAAAGATATAGATCTGGTTTTAATCTTTGGCCTGTGCTGAGCCAGATTTTCCAGCACTATTTATTAAAGAGGCTATCTTTCTTCTAATGAATGTGCTTATTAGCACCTTTGTCAAAGATAAGATGGCTGAGTATGTCTGAGGTTGTTTCTGCAGCTTCTGATGTGTTCCATTGATCTTCACATCTGTTTTTGTACCAGAACTATACTGTTTTCATCACAGTAGCTTTGTAGTATAATTTCAATTCAGAGATTGTGATGTTCCATCTTGCCTTTGCTGCCTAGAATTGCCTTTACTATTCTAGGTCTCTTCTGATTCCAGATAAATTTTAGGATTGTTTTCTCTATAATTTTGTGAGATATGCTGTTGAAATTTTGATTGGAAATACATTAAATTTGTATGACAGTTTTGAAAATATGGCTATTTTCACTCTGTTGGTTCTGGTATCCAAGAGCAAGGGATACCTTTGCATTTTCTGATATTTTTTTCAATCTCTCGATTGATTTTTGAGTGTTGACTTTGTATCCACCTATGCTACTAAATTTGCTTATTAAATCTAGAAGTCTTTTGGTGGAGTTTTTAGGTTCTTCTGTGTGAGAGTATCATTCCCAAATAATTAGTATTTAACATCTTTCTTTCCTATTATTATTCTTTTCATTTCTTTCTCTTATCTAATTGCTTTAGCAGAATTTTCAGTTGATAACATCTGGGACTGGAGATTTCTTTTTCTGGAGACTTAATTACAAATCAATCTCAATCTCTCTGTCTCTGTGTCTGTGTCTCTGTCCCTGTCTGTCTCCCTCTCTGTCCCTTGAAGCACTGAGGATTGAACCTGGGGCCTTCACACTGAGCTGCACCCCCAGCCCCTTTTATTTTTTGAACTTGGGACTCTCTTCTCTCCACCTCTTCAGAGTGCTGGGATTATAGGTCTGCACCGGGAATCTAGGACAATGTAGATTGTTTAATCTTGGTTGAATTTTAATAATTTGAAGTTTCTAAGGAATTAGTACATTTCTTCTAATTTGTGGAATTAATAAGTATGAATTTTTGGTGCTGTTATTATTCTTTAATGGCTACAGAATCTGTAGTGACACTTTTGTTTTACCCATCATATAGGTGATTTGTGCTTTTTCTCCTCTACTTGTCTCTCTCACTAGAAATTTTCCAATTTTATGTTTTTTTTTCCTTCCTCTTTATACTGAGTCTTGAACCCAGAACATTGTACTAAGCAGATCCTTACCACTGAGATATACCACCAGCCCCTTTTGTAGTGATTATTCTCTACTCAGGAGCAGTCTATTTGGTATATATGAATATTCCATATCACTTGATTGAAGAATATATATATGCAGATCTTTTCTACTTTTTGGGGTATTCTGTAAATGTCATTTAGATCAGTGGTTAATCATATTGTTGAGGGCTGGGGACTTAAAGAGTGTTTGCCTAGAATGTATGAGACCCTAAATTCAAGCCCGGGAAATAGAAAAATGTTCAGGTCTTCTATTTTCTTGTTTTTATTCTGTGTACTTGTTTTTTGATTATTGAAATCCCCATGTACAATTATTATATGCTCATCTATTATTCCTTTTAGTTCTTTTACTTTTGTTTCCTGTATTTTGAATATTTGTTGACAGGTATGTATTGTTAGCATTTTGTGATGAACATCTTTGTCCCTGGTAATATTCTTTGTTTTGAAGTCTGCTTTGTCTAATTTTTGCTGCACATAGAAGTTTGTTGGTACTGCCTTCTGGCCTCCATGGTTTCTCATGAGAAATCCATGATCATTTGAATAATTTTTTTCCTGTAAGTATTGCATTTGTTTTCTCTAGTTGCTTTCAGGTTACTTTTCTTACAGTGTCCTCTGCCCCCCATTCTTCCTTTCCTGTCCTGATGATTGAATCCAAAGCCTCGTACATGCTAGCCAAGTGGTTTACCACCAGCCTTCTATATCTCCAGGCTGCCTACCAGTCCTTTATGGAGGAGGATAGATTAAAATCAGTCAAGGAGGGAAACAGAGTAGAGTCAAGGTGAAGTACCATGCACAGCTTCCCAGTTGTTCTCTGTGCATAGACTTAAGGCAGCATTACTATGTAGGCATCATATATAATGGTATGCATAGAGTATTGTCAGTCATTGAAGCTCCCTAGTTCTTGGTATTTTGAGGAGGTTTTCTTGGTACTGGGGATTGAACTCACAACCTCATGCTTGCCAGGCAGTCACTTATGCCGCTCAACTAAATCCCCAGCCCCTGTCCTGAGTTTTTAATGGAGTTCCATCATGGATGCATGATTGATTACCCATATAGTTAGTTCATTTTAGCTTTGAGTCTTTGGTTCTTCCAAAGATCCGTTGAAATCAAGTGACCAAAAACCCTTACTCTGAATCACATTGTTACTGTCTGGCTCATCTTCTAAGGCCTAGTGATTGATTACTTTCCAGAAGATAAAGAAGGACTTTTCTTAAACCTGCTTTGCACATTTTACTATATGTACAGTACTATTTCCCTATTTTAATTTTTCATTTTTGAGATAGAGCCTTACTATGTAGTTTAGGCTGGCCTTCAACTCACTGTATAGTCCAGGCTGGCCTGAAACTCAGTGATCCTCCTGCCCCAGTCTCCCCAGTCCTGGGATTATAGTGTGAGCCACCAGAACATGTCTCTTTGTTGTACAATATTATTTTATTTTATTTATCTATTTATTTTGGTACTGTGGATTGAACTCACGACCTTGCACTTGCCAGGCAGGCGCTTAAGCCACTGAGCCCCTTACAGTATTATTTTAATAATCATATATGTGCAATAGAGTTTTTTGGGAATGAATAGCATTCAATTTCTGGGATTATTTTAAAGAGAAATTAGAAACAATAAAAACAGTGATACAAAATTTCAAAACATAACAAAATTAACAGTACACCTCCACCTCCCTTCACCTGTGGTCTCACTGTGTAGCTCAGGCTGGCCTATTCTCACTAGCCCAGCTAATCTCAGCTTCCTAGGTACTAGGATTACAGTTGATGGCACCACACCTGACAAATTGTTCATCTTCTGAATTAGACTATTCATAAGTGATCCATTTTGTGTAATTTTTACTTTTGATATGCATGAATTTGTATCTTTCACACTGTAGAATTGATATGGATAAGTTAATGCTGCAAATGAGTGTCACCATCCAGCTTCTAAATTAGCATCTCAGTTACTTTTCTCTTGTTGCTCAGACAAAATACCTGACACCCAAAGTTAAACGAGGAAAAGATTATTGAGCTCACAATTTGTAGAGGGTTGAGTCCATAATTGGCTGGCTCCAAGGCAAAAGAGGCAACAGTTCATGGCAGCAGAAGACAGCAAAACAACAAGAGAGAGTGAGAGAAGCCTGTTTCTTTTTGTATTATCTACTGGGATTAGGGTGATGCCGATCCAGTCATTGAACTGATCTAGCAATCACCCACCCTTAATACCAACATTGCTCTACAAATCTGTCATGCACTCTAGATTCAGCCACCTCCATAAAAACTGTATAACTCCATGAGGCTTTGGGGAGATATCTAGAACAAACCATAACATTCTACCTCTGCTCCCCTCACCCCCTGTCAAAGAGTAATGCACATCCCTTTATGCAGATGCATTTATTTCATCTCCAAGAGTTGCCAAAGTCCTGACAGTTTCAGCTTTGCTGAAAAGTCCAAGTCAAAAATCTACTCTGAGATTTAAGGCAAATTCTTAGCTGGGAGCCCCTGTACAAATAAAAAGGAAGTTAAACACTTTCAATATTCAATGGCATAAGATAGACATTTCCATTCCAAAAAGTACAAATAGAGGGATAGAAAGGAAAGAGACTGAAGCAAGTTCAAAATCCAGTGAGAGGGGCAGGGGTATAGCTCAATGGCACAGGTACCTACCTGGCAAAGGCAAGGTCCTGAGTTGGATTCCTAGTACCAAAACAAACAAACAAGCAACAGCAAAATCCAGCAAGAGAAACATTAGGTCCTGTATTCCACATGAATCATCCGAGGCAATCTGTGGTAAGATGCGAACTCCAAAGGGCTTGCATGGCTCTGCTCTGCAGCACTGACAGTCTCCCATGTCTTTTCTCTTGAGCCCATTCTGTTCCCTCCTTGTAATTTCCTTTAGACAATTCATGTTCCTGGCCTCTCACTGCTTAATATACTGCCCTCTCAGGAGCACAATGCTGGGCCTCCCAGGCCTTTTAAATCTGGGTAGAAGCCTTTCTGACCCCACAGCTCTTTGCTTTTGTGCATGTACCTAAAAACCAGCACCATGTGAATGATGCCAAGATCTGCTGTCAGAAGCAGCAGTAACCAGGCTTCACTCTCATGGCTGTAGAGGTTGAGTCCCTGGATCTCTGAGCACTCTGAATGCAATTCCAAGGAACAAATTTTCTAGCTGCCACCATTCTGAAACATATTTCAATCTGTGACTTTCTTTTCAAAGCAATGTCTTTCATTTTTGCAGTTTTGAGGCTGCAAAGGGTGGAGGCCTGCTGCTTTTTGTGATGCTCTCAGGCCATCTTTTTCTCAGCAGTCATAATCTCTATTCTCTCTTTGCAGTCCACAGCTTCATTGGAGTTCCCATTCTGGCCAAACTCACAATGTTTTAAATCATTCTGCTGGATGCTTTGCTCTTGATTCTCAACATGCCTCAACATTCAACTACCTTTCTTTCTTCTGCCAGATCAGTTAGTCCACTGCCCTTAATGTCAGTTTTTGACAAAGTATCTGGACATGAGCAAAATGCATACAAACTTTCTGCCAAACCGTAACACACATTATCTGAAGTCCAGCAGCCGATGCAGTCCTTCTCAGCGGAAACATCCTGAGCTGGTCATTATCAGCTTTCTAATCTTGTGAGCTCAAGCCAGAATCACTCATGTAGTACAGCCTAAGGCTGTCCAGGTTTACTTTTTCAGCTGATTTCTCCAAACCTTTCCAAACTCTTCCCACAGGCCATTCCCAAAGCCTCCTGAGTCACATGGTCAGGTACAGTCACAGTAACAAAACCACTCCTGGTACCAGATTCTATCTTACTTTTTTCTTGTTGCTGAGACAAAAATACCTGAGGACCAAGTTAAAGGAGGAAAACTTTATTTAGCTCACAGTTTGTAGAGGGTTCAGTCCATAATAGATTGGCTACAAGGTAGAAGGATAACAGTTCTTGATAGTGAAAGATAGCAAAGCAGCAAGGGAGAATAAAACAAAGCTCTTTCTGTCCTTATATATTGTATCTAGTCTAGTCTACCTGGGATTAGGGTGATGCCAATTCAATCAGTAATCACCCACCTTTAATCTTAACATTACAGCATGATTCAATCACACACTTGATTCAACCATCTACTAAAAATCCCTGAGGCTTTGGGGGAACATCTAGACACAAATCATAACAGTTTGCTTCTTCCTTATTTTTCACTTCTGCAAGAAGTCAAGCAGTACTTAAAACCATTAGTTCTTTATGGAAAATGACCTAAAAGAAAGCTAAATGTTAGTTATATAGAAATACTGGCAGATTTGAAGACAAGTGAGACATGCATTCCTTGCCAGTGAAATTTATCTTGTTACATTACATCATGATATGTATGATTAGCAACGTTCCAAAATGTATAATCTCTGTTTTAGCCTTCATTTTCTTTCCCCTGTGTTTCCATCAGTCACATTATTTCAGGAATAGAATGTTGCAGCTTGAAAAGATAATTGGAAATGGTATTATAGTTTACATCTCATTTTATTGAAGAATTAAGGCCCATGACGATTGGTACTTGGCAAGGGCAATATTTTCAGTTCAAAACTAGAAACCTAAGTTTACTGCTTCTGGTGTTTGCTCTTTCAGCATATTTTACCAGTTTTACATCCATACAGCGCCTAATCTCTAAGGTTTCAAATCAAAATTAAATTGTGTGCTGACGTATTAATGATATTGTTGTGTGTTGTTTAGTCATTGCTTGTGGAAAAATTTGAAATAAAGACATTATTGTGTTTAAATAGATCTTTATGTATTTCTGTTTTGTGGAGCTCAAAATCAGTACCTATTAAGTTTTTTTTTTTTGTCTCCTGTTTTAACTAAAATACAGTAAGGTCCTTTAGAGTTAGAATTATAAAGAATTTGGAAAGTTCATCAAAGATATGCTCAATAATCAGATTAAATTAGTGCCTCTTGTCTTATAGCTGATCTGTACTAGTACCTTTACTTATGAATGACATAATCTCTCTCACATGTTATTTAAGGTTGTTTTTAGCTCATCTACAAAAACTAATCAGAGCACTTCATTTTTCTCCTCCCTCTATGCAAATGAATATATACAAAGGAAGTAAAGTCAACATTGTCATTATTATTAGATTTTTGGATCTCATTTTTTTAAAAAATCAGAAATCATTTCATTATCAATACAGAGTAGATCACTTGGCTCTTTGCCTAAAATTGATTTCATTAGAAAAGAGTTCAGTTTAGAATGAACAGCATTTTTTGTTTGTTTGTTTGTTTGTTTTTTGGTCTTTTTGAGACAGGGTCTTGTTATGCAGTTCAGGCTGGCCTTGAGCTCACTTTGTAGCCCAGACTGGTCTCAAACTTACAATGATCCTTCTGCCTCAGCTTCCCCAGTGCTGGGATTACAGGTGTGCGCCACCACGCCCGGCTCTTGAACAGCATTTTAAAATTAAATTCATACCATATTTTGTAATTAAATTTATATCATAGTGTTATATTTCTGATTTTGTATTCTTTTATTTACTAGTTACAGTCTGTTTTGAAGTCCACAGACCTGGTAAGGATATTGAAAAGGACTAATATTGAAAACAAAAGTGAAACAAAGAAAAAAACCTAAAATAACTTGGATATCCACAGGGAAAAGTACTATCATTATTTATATGCACTGTGAGTTATCTTGTAGATCAAAGGAAGCTAATAAACTTTAGAGTCCATAGTTGATGGTTTATGATGGCTCCTTGATATTGAAATGCATGGGAAGAACATTAAAAAGTGGAAAATATTGCTTATACTCATTTAATTCTAGATTGCTCTAGTAGTTTTACTCTGGCACACAGTTGAGGTCCTATAGTTGTTTTCTGGAGTGGTATAGACTTGAGCTGAATTTAATTGTGTACTTTTAAGCTAATAGTTTTGATTACCTTATAATTTTAAAGAAGAAATTAATATTTTATTAGTAAAGTGGGTGGTGGAGGTGCTAATTTGAGGAATTGTATATATTGCTGGGAGGGCATGGGGCAGTTTGTTTTTTGGCCTTGCTATTTTGTAAAGGTAAATTAAAAACTTTTTTTTTTCTTCTTCTTCCTTTCATTTTCTTGGGGTGCATTCCAACTCCAGAAGGTAAGAAGTATTATTTTATTCTAAAGAAGTACATAATGTAAAACACACTTTTATAAGTTTAATTGAACTTAACTTTGGATGCATGGTTTTTTTACTCTATAAAAAACTAGCCCTGAAACTAAGGAATAATAATATTATTGTGTGGATGTGTGTTCTTTAAATGTGTTTTTTTTATTCTTGCAGTTTGTAATTTTAATTCAGTTATAATTTTAGAAACCTAATCTACTTTATCTTAAATTTGTCATTTGACTCACTAATATTGGAATACCTACTATCTGGAGTTTAATAATGAAAATAAGTAAAAGTTTATAAATGTGAATATGAATATTTCCTTTTTTGGCTTTAAGATTGAAAATATGTATTTATCCTCTGCATGATATAGAGAAAATACTGATAAATCCTCTATAGGAATGACACTTACTTAAAATCAGAACAGAATATATTTAATTTATAGTCTAGACCCTTTACTGAACTGGCTTTTCGTCTGTGTTGGAATAGTATGTTAGAACATCCTTTATTCTAGCATTTTCCATGTCATGCTGTAATTATCAAAATTACCTGACTTCCTTCCTTATGAGACTTGAGAGAATGAACTATATCTATGTATTTTCACTTGATATGACTTACTTGACTTACCGTTAGAGTTAAAAAAAAAATCTTCTGAACTTTGGTTACATTTGTACAAGTTCATTTGTAAGAACCTATTTTTGAACCAGCAGTTCATGAAAGAAGTTCCATTTAAGGCCTTATGAAGTCTAAAGTATAATTATAATACTAAAAGCTAGATCTTTTTTTCCTTTATTTGCTGCATTTGTATGTGTGTGTGTGTGTGTTCTTATTACTTGAAGGGGTTCTTCAGGTGCAAATATAGGAATCAGTTGTCAATAAAATAAGCAAAATGAGATATAATGGAGTATCAGACAAGGAAAGACAGGTTTTGAAATTAAGGGAAGAAAGGCTGCTTTAAAGATGAGACATACCAAAACTAATGGCTAGTTTCATCCAAGCACTCTAGTTCAGATGAATTACTTCTTGACAGCTTTTTAAAAATTTAATTAATTTATTGTTTTAGTCCTTGACTGTTTTGTTCATTGTTAAAATTTCAAGGAAGTATCTTGGCCTAATGCCCAGTGATGATGAGACATTGATAGCCAGGCTGGCCAAAACTGTTATTGTAGAGTAGGGCATATTTTCTTAAAATCAGGATTGAATATTTTTTTCCAGAAAATGAGGACTGAATGTTATCTGGAAAGAAATAACAGATGCATATTATGTTGTTTATGGAAGAAAATTAAGAGTATAATGGATAAAACAAGTCAAAAGCTGTTCTAAGAAGTAACCACTAGTCAGATTCTTCCATTTGTAACATTATGTGAAACACTAGTGTAGTATTGCAACCATGATATTGCTTTTCATACATCCCGCCAGGTTTTAGTGGTACTCCGTTGGGGGATGCAACTTGTGGAAGTGTGTGTGTTTATCATATGCAAGGTTTATATGCACAACACCACAGTCAGTATCCAGAGCAGTTTCAACAGGCGTCTCTTGTGTTCTGCTTTTATTGCCATACCTACTTTTTTCTGCTTACCTTTTCTCCTTCCTCCCTGATAATAATCTCTTCTACATTTCTATAATTTTGTCATTTCAAGAATGAATTTATATTATTAATGAATGTAACCATACAGTATGAGGTCCTGTGACACTAACTTCTCACCCCAGTCTTAATTCTCCAGAGAGTCCTCGGAGATATATGTGTCAGTAGTTCATCTCTTCTTGTTACTGTTGTCCCATGACTTTGATGGACTGCAGTTGTTTTAACCATTCTCCTATTGAAGGACATCTGTATTGTTTACATTTGTTGACTACCATAGATAAAACATCGACTGACATTTATGCACGTTTTTGTATAGGCATAAAGTTTCCATTCTCTGAAAATCAATATGCAGAAGTGTGATTGCTGATTGTATGGTAAATGTATGTTTAGTTTTAAAGAAACTTTCAGACTTTTTCAGAGTGACTGCTATTTTACTTTTCCACCAGCAATATATGTACTTGAAATGAATTTCTTATAAACTGCACATAGTTTGGGTTTTTTTTAACTTCTAATTCTGCCAATTCTAGCCCTTTAATTTTATATTTTCATAATTTGTGTTTCAATTAATTATTGATACATATTTAAGTCTACCATTTTTATTTGCTTTTTGTTTCTTTGCTTCTCTTTTCTTACCTTCTCCATGTATCTTTAAGAATTCCATCTTTATATTTTGTGTATATCTTCACATAATTTTTGTACTGTTTATATTAAGTAAAATATACACGATTTATCACAGTGTACTGATCTTACTGTTTTACTTCAACTGAAATGTGTACACCTCACTTCTATTTAGTGTCTTAAGTATCAGATGGTGTTACAATTTTGGTTCTAGTCACCAAATAAGATTTGCACAATTTGCAAGAATAGTCCATTGTATGTATCTATTGCTGTTATTTTTTTGTTTTTCTTCTTTCATCATTTCTTTCCTATTGAAAAACTTACTGTTTTTTAAGAATAGGTAAGGTAGGAGCAAATTCTTTTAGTTTTACTTTTTCTGAACCTGTCTTTATTTTTCCTTTATTTCTGAAAGATATAGCTCATTAGATACAGAATTCACAATTAAAAGTTCTTTTTCACTTAGTGCTTGGGCAGTGGTGTACTACTTCTTTCAGGCCTCCATGATTTTAGTTGCAGAATCTACTGTTGTTTTGATACAGGAATGATATGGGACCTCTAAGTAATACAAGAAAAATACAACTCTCAATCTACTTGGATGTCTGGCACACCCAGTTTGTTTTTCCCAAAATTGAAGAATGAATTTTAAGGAATAACAGAGGCTAAGAGTAGCAAATGTTTATTGAGAGGGAGACATAGCTTCTTAAGAGCGACAGTAGGGGGACCTGGAAGGTGGTTTGGAAGGACCCCAGTTTTCAGGGGAAGCTTTATAAAGCAAAATCATGAAGTGGATATAAGGTAAGATCAACCAATAAGATTATAAATATAGTCACTTAGGTAACATTGATCTAATCAGGAGTCAAGTCATGCAGCAGGTGTGTATGGAAAGAACAAGGACCTATGCCGGAAGAGGTGGCTCAGGGACTCTTCCTGGTGCCCTACCAGGTATGTGATGCCTATTTAGAATATCAATCATTATTGTTTATCCCTAGGGGACATTGGTAGATGCAGTCATTTTATCTTTTGTTGTGAGGTCTGGCCTTTAGGAATGTGTTTCTACCCATAATTGTAATGTATCTGCAGTGACCCCTTGAAGAGGCTAACCCTGTCTGACTGCCTATAGTTGCTCTAGTAACTGTCTATAATAAATAGTTTCTGCTCTGAAGAGGTACTCCTGCCTGCTGTGAGGGGGGAAGGGGCAAAGATTGTTTTGGCTACTTCTGGCTGAAGGGGGTTGTTGGGGATCGGCAGTTCAAGATGCTCTACAGAGCTTCTTTTCTAAAGTTGCTTGATAGATGCCAGGCTTCTTTATTTTGGGCAGGTGTTTAAGCCTGGAGGAGAAAATGTCAAGGAACAGTTAAGTATGCATAGGCCAGACCATAAGATTAACATGATTATTATGAATATAACCAGTAAAACTTTTCACCCTGAAGAGCTAGTATTAGCCTCCCACAAAGAGGATAAGGAGAATGTCTAAGGAATTTTAGAATCTGATATGGTATTAACCTGTCATGAATAGCCATCAAGATATTAGCAGAAGAATTAGAAATGTGTTGCCGTTAGAATGTTTACTGCCAGTTGATTTTGCTTGCCTTGTTTTATTTTTTCATGTAGAAGAGCAAGACCAGTTGCAGTGCTTTAAAGCCTGTTGAGTACACTTAGTTCAGGCCTCAATATATTGCATATTGTCTTCTAATCTTAGGGAAGGAATAGATAGAAACCAAATGATCATATTAGCAAACACACTCTGAGATTATTGATGTTATAGACAGGATAGGTTTGTAGGTTTGTTGATATTTTTGACACTATTGTCTTGTAACTGTGTAAGTCTCAGTGTATCTCCCTATCTATCCATGGGGGAGCCAGGGCCACATATTGGTTCCACAGGGCCAATAAATGCCACTAGGGCTTATCATCTAATTTTAGGATGATTAAACTAACCTGTAATAAACCATTTTCTGACCTATAAAGTTATGATGTCTATACACTGTTTGGGGCAAGACTGAGTAGTAAAACTCTTGTTAGAGCTATGAGTTTTGTTAGCTGAGTATTAGTCTCAAGAGCAAGTGATGAACTTTTTAGTGTCGATGTGAAGTCATTGTATACTTCGTCTTTTTTGTTCCATTTTCTGTGAAGGAACTGCCATCACAGAAAATGGGTCAAGTCAGGGTTAGTAAGAAGTGTGTCTAATAAGTCTTTTTTGGCTGTGAACGTATGGAGAATTATATGTTTACAGTCATGTCTTTAGGAGTACACATGCATACACATACCCGTAGAAAGGTGGCAGAGTTTAAGGAGAAACATGTCCTTCTAGAAGTAGAGCCTGGTATTTAAAGTCAGTTGTCTGATAGCCATAGGCTCTCTTTGGAAGAAAGTCTTGCCACATTGTGAGGCATATGGATAAGATCTTTGTCTAACACCAGTTTGTATGCCCCTGGTACTAGGGGTGTCATTACAGCCACAGTTCTAAGGAACACAGGCTTCATCCGTTTGCTGTCGTGTCTTAGTTTATTGATTTAATTACCCTGTAGGCTGTTGAGCATGTCCCTGATCCTACATAAGCACTGACCATACCCCACCTATTAGCAGTGTATAGATTAAAATAGTGTCTTGTCCTTGTCAGCTTTTGGAATGTACTTTGGGAATCAGATTATCAGGTTAAAATATGGGTATCTGCCCATATTTTGGGCTTTTTAAATAAGCTGATAGAGTTGTCATGGAATCTTACCATATCTTATTATCTAAAGGTGACAAAATCCTATAATTTTTAGGAATCCCCTTAACTGTTTTAAAGTCTTGGGTGTGGGAAGGAAAGTATTGGTTTAATTTTCTCTTTCTCCAGCATTTGTGTTCCCTTAGATATGATGAGGCCTACATATTTTACTTCAAGGCTATAAAGTTGTGCCTTAGATCTAAACCTTATAACCCCTGTCTAGTAGGAAAGTTAGTGGAGCACAGGTGCCTTGGCCAGAGAGCTCTTTCAACGAGGCACATAATGTTGCAAGAAAATTCCCAAACCAAACCAAACCAAAAGGAAGACTCTTTCCACTGAGGAGATACAAAGGCAGCATGTAATTGTTATGCCTGTTGCAGGATAATTCCTCAAAGGCAACAGCACTGAGTTTGCAGAGAGCTTAATTTATATAGAATATAAAAGTGGGAGGTACAAAGCAAGTGACAAAAGATTACATAATTGGTTACATGCCTTGGGTCACATATTGACAGGCAAGCCAGTCTTGAACAGATGTGTCGACACAAGGGAATTGTTTATCATAATATAGAAACACGCCAAACACTAAGAAGAGGGAGCCCTATAGAAACATTTTGGGGAGAGGACCCTTACAGAGTGTCCTTGACTAGCCTAGGTTGCCTTAGGGGTACAGACAGTTACTCTGGCTCAGTGCTCATCAGAGATATGTAGCTGGGCTTTAGACACTATCAAGATCAGTTGAATTCAGTGGAAAAAGCAGAACAGAAACTTGGTCAGAGACCTCTAATTGATCATGAAATACTTGTAAGTTTGTTATTTTATAAAGGGTGTCCTTACATTATAATTGTGCCCCAACAATACCGGTATATCACCAATGCTGGGACCATTGTTGGGAGCCACTGAGCTAGCAGTCCTTCAGAGGTGCAGAGCCAAAGCACAAGTGCCTAAACAAGAGTGCCCCAAAGGCACAGAGCTGCTAAAAAAGCACCCTGAGGGCATAGAGTGCTGCAGTTGAACAGGTGTTCAGCCCAGGAGAAGGGGGAGAGGGCATAAGAAGGAACCTGGTTAAGCAAAGGGGCGTGGTATGACAAGTGCATAAATAAACGCATTATGGTGATTGAGCAATAGCTTTCTCCCATGTGGAGGAAGGGCTCCACCTGATCCCAGCTTTCTATCTGTATCTTTATTTTCTTCATCCTATCCCCCCTACCCCTTCTGCCCCAAACTTTCACAGCCTCCGACGGACCATGATTCAGGAAAATTTAAAACATGCCAAGTCGTGGGAAAGCAGTTGTCCAAAGAGGTGAAGACTGCCTCAAAATACTTCAAGGAAACCCACAGCAGTTGAGAGGCCTGTTGATGAGGATTTTTGAAGGCAAAAAGAAACTGGGAATTTGTATAAAGGAATATAAAAGAAGCCATCTTTTAATCTAACACTGAAAACCAACCAGCATCTTCTGGGATCTGAGAAAGGCGAGTGTATGGGTTAGGTACCATCAGGTAGATTAGCACTGTTGCTTTACTTAACAGTCAACATCCCATACTGACCCTGTTCCCCACTGGATGTTTAAACTCCCAAGATGGGAGGGTTGCACTGACTGTTGTAGACTTTAAAAACCTTGTGCCCTTAAGTTATCAATTATAGAGAATAATTTTCTTTTAATTTTAGCTTTTAGAGTGTATTGTCTCTGATGAGGGAAAATAGTATGATTTTTGAGATGTATTTGCACTGGGCACCTCTAGTTGTTCTACCTATTTTATCTTTAGTTCCCCATATTTTAGAATTTATTTCTGTCTCTATAAGGGGGAGGCAGCATACCTGACCTGAGTATGTATATATATTATAGTATTTAAACAAGATAAAAAATCTCTCCCCAAGAGGGGGAACTGGACTTTTAGGCATAATTAAAAAGAAATGGGTGGCCGGGAGAAGTGACCCAGTTATAGCCTAAGAGTTGTGAGAAATAATGAGTTACCTCCTTTTTAGTGACTTTATATTCAGGTATGATGGCTGGAAGGCAGGCCAGGGTTGAAAAGAAGGAGCAAGGGACACATGAAATTGTCCAGAAGTAGGCTGGATTTTTTTTTCTTTATAGTCATGATTATCTAGCTGAGGTAACTCTATGGACATGATTATCCAACTGGGAGGAGAGGGCAAAAAGTACCCCAGGGTACTTTAGCTGGACCATCTGCTAAGATGGATTTGAGCTCTGAGGCCTTTGCCACAAGGGGCAGTTTGACTTCTGGTGATCACTTTTGTACTCGGAGCGGGTCTGGGACCTCTTGTGACAGTTATTATATATAGTGTCTCTTACGGTGGCCTGATTTTTTGTTGTAATAGCAGGTGAATTTAGTCGTGGATCTCTTTTTAGTGCCCTGAAAATAGGAGGTAGGTTTTATTCTTTTTAAGTCAGCCGCTGTTTCTTGGTCTCAGTTATAAAATAAAAAATGTTATTATAGTATCAGGTGACTTTCTGGAGCAAAAGCCATCTTTTGTAGTTTTTTTTTTTTTTTTTAAGTATTTCTAAGGTTGACAGGGTAATAAACCTATCTTTATAAGAATAATCTTGGTGTGCTGGGTGTGGTGGTGCACACCTGTAATCCCAGCCCTCAAGAGACTGAGACAGAAGGATGGTGGCCAGTTTGAGACCAGCCTGGGTTACAAAGTGAACTCAGGGCTAACGTAAACTGCATAGTGAGACCCTGTCTCAAAAAGACCAAAACAATAAAAATAAAAAAAGAATAATGTTGGCATGTGCCTGTAATTCCAATATTTGGAAGGCTGAGGCAGGAGGATTGCCATGAATTCAAGGCCAGCCTGGGCTACATAGTTTGTCCAGACCAGCCAGAATTACATAGTGAGACCCCGTCTTAAAAAAAAAAAGAAAAGAAAAAAAATGAGTAATATGTCCTTTTATCAAATCAGGAGCCAGGGAAGATGTGTTTTATCAGTGCCTCTTATAAACAACCTAAAAAGGCAGAAGGATTCTCATTTTTCCTGATGAACAGATGATAATTTACAATAATTACAAGGGCTCAGTTCTTGTCCTCTTTATACCTTAAGGATTACATGTGTTGAGATGCCTCTTGTTCTAATCTCCCTTCTAGTTGGTAGGCAAGTAGGGCTTTGGGGTAGTGACTGTATGGGCTCCAGTGGAAACCAGCTGTTCCTCTGGCTGCTTGTTTTTTGGCCTTTTAAAGTTAACAATATGACATTCATCCCCAAATGTAATAGCAGCTTATAATGTTGCTTATCTCTCATTAGAAGTCAGTGTTTGATTTAAGAGTAACATCATCTTTCTAGTCTAGTTTATAGGTCTGAGTAAGTCTTCTAGGAACCTCAGTGTACTTATCAGGGTCATCTGAAAATTTTTCTTGATCTTGTCTGATCTGTTTTAGGTCACTGAGAGAAAAGGACACATGAACACAGGCAGTCCCATATTTGGCATTTATTTCCTGTAAGGGATACTGTCCTTGAGTGTGAACAGAATCAGTGAAGGATTGATACGTTGTTTTAGAAACCTTGTCTTCTGGTTCAGTAATAACAGTTGAGGCCATAATTAAGGTTCTCTTGGAAACTTTGCTCAGGGTCCAAAGGTGGTCCACAAAGTAGCCCCAGACTCAGTGATAGTGGATGACTTAAAGTGTCTGGTTTTCCTGTGGCTTACAGTTACATTTTAAACACAAAGGAGGATTCTTAATGTAAAGAAAGTCTGAACATAAGGTAGTTTTTCTCCTTTTTTTTCTTTCTCTCTTTCTTACAGTACAATTCTAGTTGTGAAATAGCATCCTAATCCATATTTACCTTTGCATTCTATTTTGGCTGTGGGGTTAGATAGGGTATACACAGGTACAGAAAACTATTTAATTTTCTCAATATATGAGGGTCAAACATTTTATAATGTTTAAGAATGCATTCTAAAGACATTCAGGATTTTGACTTTGAGTTTCCCATTTGAAAATAGAGGAAAAAGATTTGGTGTCCCTTTTTATATCCTCAAGGCATCCCCTGAGACAACCCAGCCATAGCAGTTGGCTGCCATCTGGAGACTAGAGAATAGGTCACATCTGACTAGGCATCTTTACCAGCTCGTGACCCTGTCTCCCCCAAACACTCACACTCCTAATTCTAGCAGCTGTTTCTAAAAGCACAAGCTGCAATTGATTTCAGCTGTCATGTTTAAAGAAGGAAGCATTACAAGCAAAATGAATGATCAAGTGATCTAAACCACTGCTTTCTAGTTCTTTGAAAGAGAGTAAGGAAAACATCAAATGGCAAATTAAGTTGTGAAGCACCTTGAAGTCTGCAAAAGAGATCACCTCCAGAGATAGATAGACTCAAGTTATGTATCTACTTACCTACACAGTCTTCCTTAGCAGCAAGGTAAGGCTAAGTTTGACTCAAATTCTACTCTTAAATTTGTGTGTCTACAAAGCTCACAAATTAAACTTATACCCATTGCCTAGAAATCACAATTCACATGTTAGTAAAGGCACATTAATTGGTTTTCTGCATGCACATGAAATAAAAAAGCTGACTAAAACTTATTTTTTAGTTAGTATATGCAAGGCACAAGTGTAAATTGCTTTTCTGATAATTATTTCTCCTCCAAAGACAAACAGTTCTTGGAGGAAAGGTCAGTCTAACCACCAAGTGATTCTCAAGCCAACTCCGAACAAGTTGGAAACATTTAGGGGGAGTTCCTAACTAACCATCAGACAGAAAAGTACAATAGATAAATGGAGATTTTTCTGCTGGTTACCCAGTTGGATTGTCAGAACCTAGCTTCCACTGAAGAACTTTTGGGCATCCACCAGAGTGTCTTACCCCTGAGTTGTCCTCTCACCTTTCACTGGTTCTAGGTAACCAGAGATTGTCTCTGGAAAGAAATCCAGCTGTCTATCTGGTCAGCCTTCCATTGGCCATTGACTTCAGTTGGGATTAAATCCAAAAAGTGCTGGGCAAAGTTGTCCTCTGCTTTAAGGGTGGCAGCTGCCCTAAGAGCGTTTAAGTAGCTGCCAAAGTAACCTTTTATTGTTACAGTTCTATAAGTGACAGATAAAAGTCTAAGCCACAAATGGACTAGATTTTGTAAAAAGACCCATTTTATAGTATTTCATTTTAAAGTGCACAAGGGAGTGCTGTAATACTACTTTTCCCTAGTGCTGCCATTTGAGGTAAATTCAGCAGCTAGTTTAAATGCCACATATGCATCATGGGAATACAAGACCTTGCCTGAAGAACAGAACATAATCTTTCCCATGTTTTTAACTTAATCTTCATTTTAACAAACAACAATGCATAAAAGCAACAAGACACAAAACAGTTGACAAAAACAATGCATAGAATTCAAGGCATAGGGCAGTTGGCAAAACAATGCATAAAATTCAAGGCATAGGCAATTGACAAAGACAAGGAATAAATTTAACGAAAAATTTAAGGCATAAGCAGTTGACAGACAAGGATGATAGTTTTTGATTGCCTAACTTAATCTCAGTCTGGAATCTATGAAACAAAAGCAAACTTCACTTTCCAGTTATCTTGGTGGAGCCTCCAAAATGCTCCTGGGATGACATATTACCTCTAAATAATAAAAGAGAAATGTAACTTTTAACCAGCTAGGTATCTTATATGATGAAGTTATGTTGCCCAAAATTGAAGGATGAATTTTAAGGAATAATGGGGGCTAAGAGTAGGAAATATTTATTGAGGGGATGAGATAGCTTCTAAGAGATACAAAGGAGACCCAGAAAATGGGTTACCAAGGACCCCACTTCTCAGGGAAACTTTATAGAGCAAAATCATGAGGTGATCAACTTAAAAATTTAGTTCCTTAGGTAATACTAATCTGATGAGGAAGCAAGTCATGCAGCAAGTACTTATGGAAAGAACCAAGGACCTTTCTGAAAGTGATTGATCAGGGACTCTTCCTGTTCCCCTACCCAGTTGCTTGATGCCTATTTAGACTATTGTTTGTTTGTTTTTCAGTGCAGTTGAGAGAGAAAGAGCAAGTGCTCTAAAGAGGCCTTTATTACAGATATGGGAGGGCTGCAGGAAAATGTAAGATACCTCTGGAGGGAACAAAGAAGTGGAAATGTTTTTATTAGGTCTGACTGGGGGAGGAATTTGGAAGGCCAGCAAAATGACATATTAGCAGCTTATTGAAGGAGCATCTACACATGTGAAACAAGAAATAGGAAGATTTATTTGGGGCTGAGGGAAAAAGAAGAAAGATGATAAGGTGTTGTTTTGGGCTCCTTTGCCATGCTAAATTGTCACCATGATGATTTGGTGAGTTGTATGTGGACACAAACCCCTCATTTCTGTCTTTTTTGTTTTAAGGGTACAACATCTCTCAGACTACTTTCTGCTGAACAGGGATGCAGTGATAGGCACTAGGGTGGATTTTGGGTAGTCAGGTAGCTCCTGCACAGAAGCTGGTCTCAGGGTGTTAGCCAAGATGAGAAGTGCTTTGGTAGTGAAGGTCCATATCTTGGGTTGGATAAAGCTTGAGAGATCGTTAAAGACACAGGATACTATAAGAAGAAGGAGGAGAAGGAGGAGGAGGAGGAGAAGGAGAAGGAGGAGGAGGAGGAGGAGGAGGAGGAGAAGAAGAAGAAGAAGAAGAAGAAGAACAACAACAACAACAACAACAAGAACAAGAAAAAGTAATAACTGGGATGAAGGAATCCAAGATGGGGAGAACCAGGAGTCTAAAGTGGGTCACCAAGAGGAACAGGAAGGGGAGGAGGAGGCAGTGACCTGGTTTCTGTGTCAGCAGCCAGGGGTTGTAGTTGTTTAACTTAATCCTTGACAGTACCTGACTGATTTATGAAATAACAGCATTATTCCCACAGCTTAGCACAGGTACCTCCCCTCTCCACTTATAGAACATCAAGTGCTTAGTGAGTTTGGAGAACTATAGTTGCTGATGAGTTAATTTGATTTTGGAGGACATCTTGGGATTTAGAGACATCATAGATGCATATTTTTAGGGCAATTGGCAAAAATCATTGATAAGTTAGTGTAAAAATGAGCACATACGCCAGTACCTCCAGCACCCACACCAACAGCCAAGAAGATGCCTATGCCCATTAGAATTAAAGCAACAGGTATGGCTTTGTGAGGTTTTTCATGTGATGGAGATGAAAATGAGGCTCATAGCCCCCTTATGATTTGGGCTTTAGTATGAAGTGTAACTTGTGATACTACTACTGCCAAAGTACAGGAACCGTACCATGTCAATGGAAGGCAGGTAAATGCCCCTTAGCTTTCAACAAAGAAGTTCCTGTGGCGTGGGCAGATGGGAGTCAAGATGTCTAATATAGTGTAGAGATGTGTGCAGGAAGCCATAGTACCCACCTGAGAGGCAGACTCAGAAGGATGGTAGATGCAAGAGAGGTGGTTGGGCCAGAGTTGTTCCAGAGCTAGATTTAGAGGGTTAATAATTTTGGCTTGTGGGTTAGTTTGGAATAAAGAGATATTTAAAGTGACTGGATAGGCCATATATAAATCCTGTTGAAGAGGCAGGCAGAACTAGCAGTTGGGAGAGGTCAGTAGTGTTAGGTATCTGAAGGGTGGTCTTTGGAAATTGGAAAGTGTTGTTAAGAAGTTGAGATATAGTGACATGAGGGGGTGACAAGAGAATGAGGATGGGGTAGGGGAGAGAGAGAGACTGAATGAATGTTGGAGTAGTCTCGTGTAGAGTCAGAAACATCTTTACAGCACTGTCAAGATAGGATCGGAATCCCCATATTTGACTTTATGGGAGAGCTAGGAATGATTGTGGATGAAGAATGGTAAAACATAAGGTATACATTTAGATAAATATGATTATCATAGTTTGTCCAAAAGTCATTTACTGGTTTCGTGCCTCCTGTTTTGCAACCCCATAGGCACAATGGAAGGATAACACATCATAGCAAGGTGTAGGGCAGGGTTTTCTGGACATAAATATAGTGCTGGGCCATAGCCGTGACTTGGTACCCAGTCCTAGCAAAGGTGTCTGTAATTGTGTGTAAAGAACACCGTAGGACAACAAGTGTAAGAGTGCTGAAGGTCCAGTTTTTTAAAGCTATTATTGTGGGGTAAAGGCCAGCTGATCCTCCTTGTTTGTTAAGGTAGAAATTATAAAAAGGAGGTGGGGATGGCTGTGTCAGTGTCATGGTACTTGAGACAATAACCTAAATCAGGAAGACCTCAGGTTTAACAGTTGAGGATGGAGAGAACTAAGATAGCTGTTACATAGAAAAGTAGAAAAGTGATTTTATGTATGGCATGGAAGACCTCTGGAAAGACAGCATAGAATCCTATAGCAAAGAAAATAATGGTAGAAGGAAGGTAATCGTTATCCTGGAAGTTGTAGTTATGATTGTTAGTGTGGCAGAGACAAGTAGGAGACAGGAAATGTGATCACCACAGTGAGGATGACGACTAGGTTGTTAGGGTACCACTTAGCCTGAGTGATGTGGAGCCAGGAGGGAATGCTGGAGACCTTGAATGCTATTGATGTTGTGAGGACAGGTGGAGTCACCACCACTTGGGCTATAGTCATGTGGGCTTGGAAGATCTGAGATATATTAAGTGCCCAGGAGTTACAGGGGGTTCTGATTTTGAGATATGTACCAGCTGTGAGAGACAGAGATCAGCATGTTGTCATAGCAAATGTCTGAGAAACAAAAGAAGTGGGACATATCAGCTATGGGAGGAATTTCTTGTGGAATAGGAAGGTTTTGGAAAAGAAAGTCTACAATACACGAGCTCAAAAAGACAAGTGGGCACCTGAAGAAGTGCCCTGAGATAAGTCAGGGCTAAAGGAAGGAACTGAGGCCAGGTTAGATGGAGCTCAACAGTGAATTTTATGAGGCTTGTCTTCAGGAGACTGTTTGCTTTTGTTACTTTTCCTGAGGATTGTGGTAGATATGATATGTGTAGATGCCAAGTAATGTTTAGACTTGAGGATATCTGTTTAGTAATTTGAGAGAAAAAGGCTGGTTTGCTGTCTAATTGGATAATGTGCAGTAGCTCAAATTGGAGAATAATCTCCTGTATAATTGGAGAATAATCTCCTGTATGTTAAGGATTTGCAAGACGGCTGACTGAGTGGTGGCACGATAAGAGAACCTCTCTGAAAAAAACAAAAAACAAAAAAACAACTCAGACACTGGAATCTGACAACATGGAGAAAGCCAGACTAAAGGAGAGGAATTCTCATGACCCAGGAAGAAACTGAGGAAAAAGAAAAAGAAAAAAAAAAAAAAGAAGAAGCGTGGATGGAGGGCTGGAGCTGGGCAAGCTCCGGTCACTATACCAGCACGTCTTAGAGTCGAGCTGAGGTCGCGGCCCTGCTGAGAGCAGGGGTTGGTGAGCTCGAGACCCTTGGCTGGGGGAGGCGCTGCAGCAGGGAGTGGAAACAGCCAGTCGAGCTGCGTGAACTTTGGAGTGACGGGAACTGGATTCCCCAGAGTGGAAGGACCAGCTAGATGATATTTTGGAGTTGGGCAGGGCCAGCTTGAATCAAAACCCGAGGCAGCGTTGGATGATGGCCCCTGGTCCGAAGCAGATTGGTGGTATCTGCTTGGGCTGGGCCAGGCCCCTTGTTGAAACACAATAGCCAGGGATGAGACTGCTGTGAGCCAGTGGCATCCCCAGGGAACACACAAACTTGCTGAAGCATCCCCTGATTGACTGACATAGAAGGAGGGGCTGGCTTTCAGCGTGCACCTTGCAGAACCACAGCTGACTGGGAGGCGGCACAAGTGCACTGCAAAAAAAAAAAATGTAAGCAATATGAAAGGCCCCGAGACCTCCACCACCCACCAGTCTGAAGGGGGCCAGAAACATGACAAGATAGAGAAACAACAAAAGGTCTCCAACTGCGGAACCAGGGAAAGTGAGTCCAGCAGAGGTAAATGCAGATGAGGTTGAGGGCAGCAAACCTGTAATGTCAGAGACAGCCTCATTGGAAATAAAGAAATACTTCTGTGACCTCATCGACGAATTTAAATTTGAAATTCTAACTCAGGTGAAGCAAGATATAAAAAGATTAATAAAACAAGTCCTGGGTAATCCTCAAGTAGACACAAATGAAAGAATAGAGGAACCCAGAGAAAGGAGAGAAGCCTTTGATGAAGAATATAAACAAAACCTAGAATATATGAAACAGATCCAAAGAGAATATCAGGAAATTAAAAACTCCATTGAAACCTGGCAAACCTTTTAACAGAAACTAAAGACAAACTTTTGAAGATAGATTTGCAACATATGATTGCGAAAGGAAGGATCTCTTAATAGTAACAAGGAACCAGGAAGCAACGATACAAGGCTAGAAGATGACAAGAGAATTTATAACCTAAGAATAAAATAGGTGAATGAAGATGTAGCGACAAATACAAATTAAATAAAAAGTCTATTCACAGAAATAATTAAGGAAAACTTCCCAAACATAGGAAACAGAAGTGATGTTCAGTTATATGAGGCATACAGAACTCCAGCCAGCTACAACCCAAACAGATCTACACCCAGACATATAAGAATCAGGATCCCAGAAATCCATCATAAGAACAGAATATTAAAAGCAGTCAGAGAAAAGAAACAGATTACCTATAAAGGAAAACTCATCAAAATCACAGCAGACTTTTCAGTGCAAACCATCAAATCAAGAAGAGCTTGGAGTGAAATATTCCAAGCCTGAAAGAAAATAACCTCCAACCCAGAATGATGTACCCTGCAAAACTGTCTCAAAATTAATGGAGAGATAAGATATTTCCACAACAAAGAGGAACTGGGGGAGTTTGTGACCACCAATCCAACCCTGAAAAGAATACTGAAGGACATTCTAGAGAGAGAGAAGAAAATCACCAGGGTTCCAGGAACAATGGCAGAAAGGCCTAAAAGAAAGGGGCAGACTGGAATGAAGGAGAAAAGTAAACAAACAACAATGACAAAAATAGCATAGCAGAGATAAGACAAAGAAGATTGGTTATATTACTGTTTTATCTTGACTGATTTTATTTGAATCTGGTATGCTTGAGAGTATCAAGTCTGAGAGCAGAGGCAACTACTCTGAAGATGACAAGATTCAATAGGATACCTATTCTGGTTTGATTATTAACTGCCTTTGAAGTCCTATAATATCTCCAATGTTTAGATTTTATTAATAGTGTAATGCAATGCTAAGTTTAATTATACTGTGTTTGACAATATAGACAGTTTTATTGAAAACAACAAGAGACATAGTAACCGCTGTAGGTCACCTAGTATTGCGGTTTTATATGTCCTTTTCATTTCGTGTTTCTCTAGGAATTTGTATTGTTGACTGGATTTGTTTCTCCCTCTAATACAGAAAGGCTAGGTATACATGTAGAGACTTATACATGTGTAGAATTTCTAAGTAGTTTATGAGAATGGATTATAGTTGTTGTAAAGAAAAAAAGAGAGGAAAAGAAAGTATTCTAAAGGATATAACCACATGTATGTTTGAGTGTGTGGGATTGATAACCATGTTACTAAAGTTTTAGTTGGATGGATGAACAAAACTGATTGCAGTCTCACTGTTTGGATGTCCACTTTGTAGGCTTTACTTTTGTAACTTGAACAACTACTTCTAAGAGAAAAAAATGTAATTATCAAAGTAGTGATTTCTTACTGGTTACTATTTTTGGGTTTTTGTTTTGTTTTGTTTTTGAGATTTTGTATTATTTCTACCCTCTTTCTGTTTCAAATTTTTTTCTTTAAAGAAAGAAAGAAAGAAAGAAAGAAAGAAAGAAAGAAAGAAAGAAAAGGCTTTGAAATCTATAGGGAATAGGTCCTGTGTGGAGAGAAGGTGAGTAGGTTGGCCATTAACTCCCATTACTTAGACTGTAGACCGGCAACATCAACCTGAAAACTGGTAAAAAACTGTAGGTGACCCCCATGTCCATAAGAAGAGAGAGGGTTTTGCCTGAGATTTCCAGCAAGACTCGGGGCTCTGAGAGAGATACCTTGGTGGGGACCGTGGGCCCAAGTCCCATCAGTCCTCTTCAGTGGCAAGTCCAAGCAGATCAGCAAGTGATAAGTGGAGAGGCAGCAGTGACCTTGTATCCTGTGAGGGCAGGGAATTTGATGACTTACCTGCTCTCACGAACAGAGCAGTCACACTTCCAGTGACCCTCTTGGTTGCAGATGGGATAAGGTCTGGGTGGTGGCCACAGATTAGGGCAATCTCATGCCCATTGTCCTTCTGTGTCATATTTCAAGTGTGGTCTGGGGTGTGTGTGTGTGTGTGGGGAGCTTGGGTTTTAGATTTTTGTTTGACTTGAGTTTTATTTTGAGCCTTGAGTACCACAGCCAGAAATTGGCCTTTGGAGTTTAGCTTGGAGTGAAACCTTTTGAAGGTCATCTTGTTTTTGTTGTTCCCCTCTATTGTTGCAGACATGGAAAGCCACATTTAAAAGGTCTACAGGGGAGATTGAGGGCCAAGCATTGATTTTTTGAATTTAGGCTGAATGTCTGGCACTGCTTGGGAAATTAAATGAGAATTAAGAATGATTCCCTCAGGTGATTTGGAATTTACATCAGTAAATTTGAGAAGAACCTCTGTGAGGCAGGTCATGAATTTAGCAGGGTTTTCAGTAGCCCACAGGGTTAGTTCTCGAAGGTTTTGGTATTTTGTCTGTTTGCGTGCTATCTTATGGAGGCCCATTAAGATACAGTCTGTCATGTATGCTATATGTTGTGAGCCATTAGCATTAGGCTGATATTTCACTGGGGATCTGTAGTTGGCACCAAAGTTACTGCAATGGGATGTTTAATATCCATCTGATGTTTCTCATCTGCCAAAGCCTGGGCCACCTGCCAAATTTTAGCCTATTGTTGAGGGGTCAGTGGAAGAAAGAAAAACATAAAGATCTTTATAGGTTAAATCATAGGATTCAATTACAAATTTGAGCTTTTTAATGTAGTTATAGGGATCAGCATCAAAGTAGTCTTACATAGCAAGAGATTTGGGAATTGTCAGTGATAGAAAGGGAACATGAATGCAGACTAAGCTTTCAGCACCAGCCAACTCACACAAGGGAAGAAGAGGGTGGGGAGAGGAAGGATGTTGATAAGGGCCTGAAGGTGGCAATGGAAGGGAGGTAGAGAAAGATGGCGGCATATGGGAGGAGTAACAAGATGGCACAGTTTGGAGGGCAACACCATGGAGAAGAAGGAGGGGCAAGATAGCAGCAGGTGGGTGGAGTGAGATCTGGTGTGGTGAGCAGAAAAAAATGGCAAAGATGGAGCAGGGGAGAGATCAGAAGAGGAAGAAATTAGGGGAGGCAAAGATGGAGGAGAAGAGACTGGCAGAGGAGGAGAAGGAGAAGATAAGGGAGGGAGGACTGCTGGAGAAGATGGAGGGAAAGCAGGGGGAGGTGAAACAAAAGGGAGAGAAGATGGAGAAGACGGTCTTGTAGAGGAGACAGGAGGAGAAGATGGTGGAAAGTTGTGAAGAAGACTCTTCTGAGTATGGTGGGAGATTAAGAACAAAAGGAGCATCATCTGCAGGATCAGTGGAGTTTTTGGGTAGGGGATCAGATGATGTGGAGTGAGCCAAGAGCACCTGGGTTGCTCCACAAGTCTAGATGAGAGAGGGCCATGCCTGGAGAGCAAAAAAGACCTCAACATAAAGAATCTTTGACCATTTGCCATTATGGTAGCAGAAGGTATCTGAATCACGGAGGGTGGCAAAATCAAATGTACCATCCTCTGGCCAGTGGCAGCCATTATCAAGCTTGTATTATGATCAAGCCACCAGGCAATAAACAAATCAATCATTTGAGTTTTAAGATCCCATTGAGGTTAATAGTGCCCAATGTCTCATCAGGTGTTTCAGTGGAGTGTCATTTTTTTTGGATGGAAAAGAATGTTTCCCATTGTGATTGAATTAAGGATGAACCTAAGGCCACAAAGGCCATATCACAATTCCCAGGAAGAATTGTCACCCTTCTCAGGAATCTAACTGAGTGCGAGATCCCCAAAACCTGTATCTGCCAGGCACCAGTTGTCACTGAGGGAACAGAGTGGAACAGGGGGCTTCTGGAGGACCCAGTCCTCCTGAAGGATTTGAACAGAGAAGGATCCTGACATGGGCCCACAGTTTGAGACAGGAAGCCCAACTTGAGAGGTGGCTCACCTGTGAGAACCTATGAGAACTGAGGTGGGTGGGTGATGGATGGAGACTAGTAATGGCAATGACAGAGATGAGGAAGAAATAGATGACTCATTGATGGGGGGAGCTCAAACCAAGGGACGTCTCCAGGAGCTGTATATGCCAACTGATTTGAGTCCTCATGCACCAGAATGTTAGGTTTTTTTTCCAGCACAGTTGAGAGGGAGGTAGGCAGGCCTTTATTGCCAGCACAGAAGAGCTGCAGAAAAATGCTGCAAGTTCCCTCTCAAGGGAACAAAGAAGTGCAGGTGTTTGTATTAGGTCTGGCTGGGGGAGGAGTTTGGAAGGCTGGCAAAGTGACATATTAACAGCTGATTGAAGGAGCTTCTGCATGTGTGAAACAGGAAGATTTACTGGGAGTTGAGGGGCAGGGGCAGGGAGAAGAAGAAAGGTGATAAGGTGTTGTTTTTGGCTGCTCTGCCATACTGAATCATCACCATGATGATTTGGTGAATTGTATGTGGGCAGAAACCCTTCAAATATCAATCATTATTGTTTATCCTTAGGGAAGGTAGGTAGTTGTAGTCATTTATCATTTGTCTTAAAGTTTGCTCTTTAAGGAGTATGTTTCCACCCACAATTGTAATGTATCTGCAGTGACTTTTTTAAGGGGCTAGCCCTGTCTGCCTGCCTATTTTTTTAACAGTTGTCTATAATAGTTTGGGTGTTGCTCTGTATGGAGTCAAGTTGGGTGGGGTTGGTTTTCCAAAGATCACTTGTGAAACTTTATCCTATTTAGGTTCACTCAGTTTCTTAAATCTATAGGTTTATTTCTTTAGCCAAATAACCCTAATCTCTCCTTTCTTTCATTCCATAACTCCGATATGAATGTTAAATAAATTTTATTTTTCTTCCCAAGTCCATTTTATTTCAAAGATTTAAAAAAAAATAAAAAAGGAAGAAGAAAAGAAATTTTCAAGACATGTCAGTCAGGGCAACAGTGGTACATACATGCAGTGCACACTGTCATCTCCAAATCATTCACTGAAAGCACAAAATATCTGCATTCAGTTGTCCCAACAGTACCAGCACTATAACTATCTTAACTGTTTTTTACATACATACACATACACATGTGTTATTTATTTCACTAATGAGTATGTTATCAAGTTCCACCCATTTACCTGTACAAGTCTCCAGTTTAACTTTCTTTATGGCTGAGTAGTATTCTGTTGTATAAAATACCACTTTTTTAATTCATTCCTCAGTCAGTGGCTTTTTAGATTGTTTTCAAGATCTGGCTATTACATACTGTGCTGGTATAAACATGGGTGCACATGCATTACTCTGGTATGATGTTTTTAATCTTTCTGGGAAGATAACCAAACAGGGAATAGTTTTTTGAGAACTAGTTTTTTTGAGAACTGTCCACACTGATTTGCATAGTAGTTATACCAGTTTGCATTCCCACCAACAGTGGAGAAGAGTTCTTTTTTCCCATTTTCACATTTGTTATTGCTTGATTTCTTCACAGTAGCCATACCTTCTGGGGTGAGGTGGAATCTCAGTGTTGTTTTAATTTGCATCTCTCCAATGAATGGTGATGTTAAACATTTTTCACATATTTGTTGTTTGTATATAAAAATTTTTAAGATAGTTATACTATTGATTTCTCTGAGTTTGTTGATGTTTTTAATTACATTTTCAATTTCATTTTTTTGATACTAGGTTATTTAGGATTTTTATATCTTTTTGGTTCAGTTTTGGTAATTCATATATATATATATATATATATATATATATATATATATATATATGAATATGTCCAATTTTTTCTGTATTTTCCATCTTGTCAGAATACAACTTTTCAAAGTAGATTTAGATGATTTTCTGGATTTCTGCAGGGTCTGTTGTGACTTCACCCTTTTCATTACTAATTGTGTGGATTTGAGTCTTTTCTTTCCTTTTTTAAAATAAGGTTGGCTAAAGGTTTGTCAATTGTATTTAATCTGTCAAAGACCCAACTTTTGATTCTTTTTTGTTTTTTTTTTTTTTTAGTCTGAAGTGTGTTAATTTTGGCTCTCATCATTATAATTGCTTTCCTTATACAAGCTTTTGGCTTAGCCTGCTCTTTTTTTTTGCTAGAAATTTGAGGTTCAACATTAAGCTGTTTATATGCTCTTGCTCTGTTTTCCTGATTTGAGTATTTAGCGCTACAGATTTCCCTCTTAAGACTGCTTTCATTGTGTTCCACAAATCCTGGTATGTTGTATTGTCATTATCATTCAACTGTAAAACCTGTCTAATATCTTCTTTAATTTCCTCTGTGACCCTTTGGTTGGTCAGTAGGGTGGTTTAACTTCCTTGTGTTTATGAAGTTCTTGTAGTTTCCTTTGGCATGGATTTCTAATTTCATTGCACTGTGGTCTGATAGTATGCATGGGAACATGCATAGCATGTTCTATGAGCCAGTCTATTGGAGAATGTCACATGTGAAGCTGAGAGGAATGTGTATTCTTATGTTGTGTGGTGGATCACTCTGTAGACTTCTACTAAGTTCATTTATTGGAAAGTGATTTAGTTCTCAAACTTCATTATTGAATTTTTGTCCAGTTCGTCTGTCTTTTTGTGCCAGTGGGATATTGAAGTCTCCCAGTACAGTTGTATTAGGGCTTACTTGATTTTTCATGTCTGTTAGTAATTGTTTTATACAGTTGGGTGCACTGGTATTTGTTGCATATATATTTATGATTGTTATCGCTTTCTCTTGGGTTGTTCCCTTTACCAGGATGTGGTGACCTTCTTTTTATCTCTCTTAATTGATCTTGGCTTGAAATTCACTTTGTCTGCAAATAGAATAGCCACCCCTGCTTTTTTGTGGGTTCCTGCTCCACAGAGTATTTTTTTTTACATCGTTTGACTTTTGAGTCTATGAATTTCTTTTTGAATTAAATATATTTCTTGGGAAAAAAAAAGTGTTTCTTGTATGCAGCATATTGTTGGATCTTGATCCATTCTGCCATTCTGTGTCTCTCAACTGGCAAATTGAGACCATTAGCACTGATAGTTATAACTGATATATATTGACTTGTTATGCTATTGTCCTATTGCCTACCCCCGTTTTTCCCTCCTTCTTTTAATTGTTTGTCTTCCCTGGTGGATTCCTTCTGTTGGGGTTCATGGTGCTATAGTTCTTATTATCTCTTTCTAGAATGTTCTTCAAAACGTTTTGGAGTGCTGGTTTGGTGTTAATTTCCTCAGATATTCTTCGTTATGGAAGTATCTTATTTCTCCATCAATTTTGAAAGATAGTTTTGCAGGATGCATCAGTCTAGGTTGAAAGTTATTTTCCTTTAGAAGTTGGAGTACTTCACTCCAGTTCTCACCTTGGCTTGAGAGTTTGTGCTGAGAAGTCAGCTGTGAATCTGATGGGCTTTCCTTAATAGGTGATTTGTTTCTTTTCCCTAACAGCTTTTAGGATTCTGTTCTTGTGTTAAATTTCTGGAATCTTGACTATGACATGTCAGGCTATAGATTTTTTTTTTTGATCCTTACTAATTGGGGTTTTAGATGCCTCATTTATCAGGATGTCAAATCATTTTCTCTACCAGGAATGTTTTCTGTCAAAATGTCTGTGAACTTTTTTTTAATGTCATTTGTGATTTCTCCTGCTTGTTCATTGACTGCAATTAATCTTAAGTTATTCTTGTTTGTATCATCTAGCAGCTGCTAGATTGATTTCTCATGGTCCCTTGCTATTTTCGAGAAATCTTTCTTTTCCTGATCACTGACTGCAAGCCTGTCTTCAATATCCGAGATCCTGAGATCCTGTCCTCATTTTGGCCTAATCTGCTTTGAATATTTTCAGTGGAGTTTTTATTCTTTTGGATATCTGCTTGAATCTGCTTTATGGATTCCATTTCTTTCCTATGCTGTGCTTCTGGAATTTGCTTAAACTCATCTTTTTTTTTTTTTTGGTCTGTGTTGGCTATAATGTTGCTAAGCATAGTGTGTATTTTGTTAATTTCTATAGTCATCTGAGAGATTTTTCTGATTTCATTTTTTCAGTTGCTTTGTTGTTTCCAATTCAGAGAGACCTGGTGGGGGATTTTGGGTTGCTTCACCTCATTGCCCCCTGGATTTACCTTCTTGAACTGGATGTCTGAGGTTGCATTTTGCTTAAGTGTCTTCTCATTTTATTTTCTCTCTGTCCCTTTTAATTCCTTGGATGGTACTTGTAAGTTTTCTATGGTGTGTTGCTTTATTGGTAGTATTTAGGATATGTCAGTGATGATTACGTCTCTGAGGTATCTTCCAGGTATAGCTGGAGTCTGTTGGAAGATTGTTGGAGATCTTCAGTTTGTTGGAGATGACAAATTGTTGCTAATTTGCCCTAATCCCCTGTTCTTTGGTACTGTGCCACCATATTTTTTGAGACCCTTAGTTAATCTTAGTCATGGATTATCAGGACCAACAGCTGTTTGGAACAGTTACTTAAGTTTTGTCTGTAGTGTTACCAATAGCATCAAACACAGCCTAGATAAAACAAACTGAGCTAACCTTAATTTGTAATTTTTAACCATGTGAACTAAATTTGTGATTGTATGAGATGTAAGACAAATCAGATAATTATATGCAATACATAAGGACATATATATATCAATTTTGCCTTTGGGGTTAAAATTTAAAATAGATTAAGGAAAAAATAGAAAAGTGAAAGAAGAGAAAGAGATTACAAGGAAGATTGGAGGATAAAGGGGGATCACACCAATTTAGGAAACTGGTGCAGAAGACTGAAGGAAAAGAGAGATGGAAGAGATAAAAGGAAGAACGCAACCACACCCACAAAGAGGTTATGAACCATTTTTATACTCATTAAAAAAAAAAGCAGAAAGAAAGAAAACCTGAAAAATAACAACAACAGAAAATAAACCAGAAAAAGAAAGAAGGAAAGAAAGAAAGCAAAGAAAAAGAACTAGTCCACTTCTAGGATTCTCTCTGGTTTCACTAACAGGCAGCCTATGGAGACAGAATTGTGCCACCCTGTCCCAGCAAGCCAGCAGTTGCTTTATGATGGAGTGGTAGATAATCTCAGCAGACCTGGACTGAGACCAGACTCATTGGACTCACTGCAGTCCAGGCCATTTCTATGGGTCTGTCTTCAGTAGGACCTGCTGGAGGAAGCCAGCAGCAGTTCTGGTTTGTGCGCTCATCTGGCCCATCTCCAATATGGCTCCCAGACAATCACTGTCTCCCCAAAGGAGGACTAAGTCCTCTACACTCACCATCAACCAGGTGTCCCACTTTTACTTCTTGTTTTCCACGTCTGCTGCTCCCCTCCACTGCAGTGTTTTTCTCCAAAGTACTCTCAAGTTGCCAGCCATCACCATCACTGTCACCATGAGTATATGTCCCCAAGTTTGAGCAGCTCCTCTCTTGCAGTGACTCCCATCTCAGGGAGAAGATGCCACCAGCTACCACTTTCTTCTCCAATGATGTTTTTGTTTTTATTGTCACTGTGGGCTGCAGTTCACACTGCAATTCTTCCTGTGTCCAGGTGTCCCACTTTTACTTCTTGTTTTCCTCATGATGCTATATTCCAGTGTCTGGACAGTGGCTCCCAGAGAGGCTGTTTTCTCTGCTGCTTGCTGCTCTGCCATCTTTCCAGAAGTCCTCAAAAGTGTATTTTAAAGAGAACAAAACCAAGCAGAATAAAACAGAATAAAGCCAATGAAAACAAAACAGTGAAAGTGATACAGGATAATAGGAAATTGATAGTGGCTACTATAATGTCTCTTTGTTTATCTTCAGAATTGCTGTCCATATCATCAGACATAATGAAAGCAATCAAAACAGAAGATTGAATAAAGCAAAACAGTACATAATGAAAGCAATCAAAACAAGATTGAATAAAGCAAAACAGTAAAACAGAACAATATTGGATTTCAAAAACAAGGCAGGAAATCTTCCATATTTGTTATATTGCATATTGTTATCCTCTTAATAGATGCTCAGACTACTGACCTTTGGTGTGCAAAGTCAGACAATAAAAGCATTAAGTTGTTTTGGTACCTCAGATGCTATCAACTCAGCCTGTCCTCTGAATCAGCCAGTTGCTTATGCATTGGTGAGGAAGAGTGGAGGGGTATTTTTGTCTCCCAGTTCACGTGCCCGTTGGCTCACAGGAAGGGTGAATTGTCCTTTACTCCTCCTCCCAGGCCCAGCATGGTTTCTGTCAACCCATGGGCTTGGTGAATTGGCTTGTTTCTTTTTCCAGGGTCTGCATAGCTTGTGCCTGGCCCACAGCCAAGAACGATCATTTTGTGGCAAGTGCTACTGCATTTGCAAGCATTCTTACCACTTATCTCTAGTTTAATTCCCATTTCTGTAGATTGAAAATATCTGAACATTTATATAAATGAGATCATATAATGTCTTTTGTGGCTAATCTGTCATAAAATTCATCCGTACTTCATTCCTGGCCCATACAGTTTGTATTGTTTTATATTTTCCTCATATACATAATGCTTGTCATTAACTTTTAGTTCTGATTTTAGTTATTTTATTTGTTCTAGATGTTAAAAGATATTTTATGTAATCTTCCTTTTATTCTGTAAATGTTGACACTTACTGTATGTCTCTAACCTCCTTTCTTCCTTGTATGGTCTGTGTTCCTGAAATAATTGAGAATAAATTTTGGATATGATGCTCCATTTCTCTTGTAACACTTCAGAGCATGTGTTATAAAGGTAAATGCATGCTTCTGTATGACCAGAGTACAACTATCAAAGTGTGAAGTGAGCATTGACTCACTATTCTCTTGTCAACAGACTTTATCCAAAGTTGTTTATTGTTCTGCCAATATCTTCATGATCAGATCTTTGCATTTAGTTTTTAAGTCCAGTATCTTTAGTTAGTGTTAGTCTTTGTTGTTATTTAAATCTGGAACTGATTTGACAATTGGAGTGCAGGCTGTGTCTTTAGTAGTGTGCCCCATGCTTTGGTTACACTGATGTTTCCTCATAATTAGGCTTAAGTTGTGCTTGCTTTTCTTTTTTTTCCCCCTTAAATACCGCTCTGTGGTATTGTGCTATTCTTACTACATCCTATCATGAGCTGTATGATTTCATCTTATCCAAGTTTGGTGATGCTAACTTTGATCATTCAGTTTATCCATTGTCTAGCAAATTTCTCCATTTTTAGCTACAATGTTTTTCCCTATGAAATGAATAAGTATGTTATGAGAGTGTGGGAAATACTTTGAAATAACGAAAATAGCTAGTTTCTTGTTATACTTTTTCACACTAGTATTAGCATCTCTTAGTTATCTACTGCTTATTAGTTTTGTATTAACTCTAAACAGTAGGTATTATGTTATAGGGGGGAAAGTGTTAATTCCCACCCTGCAAGATGTCAATTATGCTGAATTCGTGTTCCATGAAATCAGAGAATGAATTCCAAAGAACAAAAGAGGTTAAAAGTAAGAAAAGTTTATTGGGGAACAGGGATAGCTCTTGAGAGACAGAAGGAAGTCCCAGAAGTGGGTTGCCACTGAGACCCTTTGTCAGTGGTAAGTTGTACAGCAAAGTTACATTGTAGTACAATGTGGTTCAAACTATAAGCCAACCTATTAGACAATTAATTAATACGGGTCCAGTAGCAAGGGTATATGAGAAGGACAAAGGCAGTTTTCAGAAGGGATGGATCAAAATGCTGTGGTTACCCACCTGGGCGACTGATGCCTAACTGGACTTTACTGGACCATGTATACTAATTACAGTATAATTCCAAGTGACTGCTTATCCCTAAGGGGAAGCATGTCATTGCATCTCTATCTTGAGCCTGATCATCTTCATATGTGCCTGCATTCACAATTCTGATGTCTTTTTTTCTTCTGACTTCCTTGATAGCCCAGTCCCTCTCAGACTGTACATCAAATTTAGCTGCCTATAATACTGGCATCTCATTACTTATTATCTGTTACAATTAACTGTTAGTTAATTGATTTTATTATAATTTATTGCTATTTAACATTGGGACAAATGTAGCAATTTAAACCATCACATATTATTTTGGTTTCCATGTCAGGAGTCATGAGCATGCCTTTCTTTACTAGGTGCTTTTTGTAGAGTGCTGATGAGGATTTAAGTTCTCATCTAACATTGATTGAGCTGCTGCTGCTTCTTTTCTTTTTCTTCTTCTTGTACTGGAGATTGAACTCACAACCTTATATTTGCAAAGCAGATGTGTATGCCGCTGAGCTAAATCCCGGGCCCCCTAACATTGATTGGGAAGAGACTCATTTGCAAGCTGTCATGGTTATTGGCAGGATTCAAATATTTCTGGGCTATCAGATTGAGGGCCTTAATTCCTAAATGGTTGTTGACTAGAGGCTGAATTCTTGAATTCTTTGCCATATGTTTCTTCCAAGTATGGCCACATACTTTATCAAAAAGAGAGTCACCTGGCAAGGACAGTGCATCCTTGTGTCAGTCATTAAGCTGATACTGCCTTTACTGCATATCATTTGTCAGAAGCAAATCACTGGTTCCATCTGTATTCAAAGGAGAAGAGAATTCGACAAGCGTTATAAACACGCAAGTAGTAGAGGTAATTGGAGGGTTCATTTTAGATTGTGAACTTGTGAGTTTTCATCTTATTGTATGGGATATTATTTGTATTATAACCATTCATTTCTTTAGGATAAGTAGTTTAATCTATCTAAAAATAGTATTCAAAGAACACTTTAGCATGGGCATCCAGACAGTATCTAAACAATAAATTATGTTTGAAATCTATTGTAAAGATAAATTTTACCATGTAACCTATTCTATCATGGATTTGCAAAAGCGATTGTACTTTTATGTGAAACCTACAAAGTGTGATTAAAAAATACAGTGAATATTTAAATTCTTAAAAATTTATCATAATAAAAGACAGTGCCATTAACATCCCTCAATTCTTTGTGTAAAATAATCACTAAAGTGATACCACATCACCTTTACTGCATTTTGTTGGTTAGAAACAAGCTACTCAGTTTATCAAAGTAAGAAAACTTTCAGAAACAGTAAAGGACTTTTGCAAAATCACTCTTTGTCACAAGCATACTGTTAAAATCAAAACAAAACTAAAACGCCTGGCCCTTCATCCTTACCATGTTATTCTCACCACTTTCTGAAGCAGTTCTGTAACTGCTCTGTAAGTTCTGTTTGTTCTCTAAGTGTTGTTTGTTGAGTGTCTTTAATTGTGCTGACATGCCTGCCTGCTTTGCTATGCTGAACTGATTCAAAATGTTAACCTTTCCTGATTGTTTTGCCTCTGGAGAACAGCCAAAATGCCTCTCATGCCAGATTTGGTGATTAAAGTGAATGAGGACACATTGTAATGCTTTTAGAAACCTTCCTTTCTGGTGGATGGCACTTGGCACAGCATTCACTGCATTTTTAAAGATCACATCTGATAAAAGACACTCATGAAAGAAGACTTCCAGAAGTGGTTCACAAAGTAGTAAGCATAATGGGAGATTTGTTTAAAGCCAGGGGGATTCATGGCTATGACCTGTCTTTTACCGTAAAACTTTTTAAAAATTTAAACAGTTACCATGTTTTGTTTTGTTTTTACTTTTTTGTTACCATGTATTTTAATCATACCTTATACTTTGGGGCCGGGGATTTAGCTCTGTGGCATAAGCACCTGCCTTTGATACAATAAAACTTTGATATAACTTTGATATAACAAAACTTTCAAGCTATTTGCTTTTCTGTCAGTATCCTGTAAGTGAAAAGTTAATTCCCCCATAATAATCATTACCATATAATTCAAACAATTAAAAATTATAGTAATGTGATCCAGATGTACTTATTCTAAAATCACTAGATCTTCTCAGCTTTTTATCTTGGGCTTGTTTCTTGATCTTTGAAAGCCATGTGAATGTAACCCATTTCTTTTTATTTATGGGTGTGTAGGACTTTGAGTTTGTGCCTTCTTGTACTTGGTCGACAAACACCTTGCTATTCATTGTATCTTTGCTTTTTATTAGAAGACTTCTACTTCATTGTGTATGTAGTTTCTTTTCTTACTGTTTGGGTTTTGTTTTTGTTTTTGTTTTTTTCTGAGGGTACCAGAAATTGACCTCAGGACCTCTTACTTGCAAGGCAAATACTCATGTCTTTTCAGAACTTTTTATATAAATGAAATCTAGTAACAAAAAGTTAAAAATCAGTCATAAAGCATGTTCACTGAAGATATTCTGAAATTCTTAACTAGGAATAGCCATTGTTCACTGCCTTAGTTAAAGAAACTAAGAAAATAGACAAGTTTCTTCACTGAGATAGTTATTCCTAAATGACTACTGAAATTGAGGATAAAGAAAATTAAAAACATTCTGAGGATATGTTCTTTTCAAAACGAGGTTGAAAAATATTTACATTTCTATTATATTACCGAATTCTATCCTTTTTTGGGGTGTGAGTTAGTGTTACCATGTAGCCCACCCAGGCTGGACTTAACAAACTTGGAATCTTTCTACATCAGCCTCCTGAGATTATAGGGTACACCACCATGTCTGGTTATGTGTTACTTTTTAAAAAGAGATTTTTTTCATTCCTGAATTATTTATTTTTGGTACATTTTATTAATTAGAGTTCACCTAATAGAAATTTTATATTTACAGATGATTTTTCTTCTGAATTCTTGTTATCTGAAGAAAGTTTTCTCTTCTCTTTTGCTATAACATGTACAGTGAATGTAAATATTTTTGTTTAGACGTATGTACATTTGTTTGTGAAAGACAGGGTCTCGCTATTTAGTCCAGGGTAGCTTGAACGTACTGTGAGGCCCAACTGGCCTCCAGATTGCAGCAATCATCCTGCCTTAGCCTTCTGATTGCTGCTGGGATAGTAAGTATGTGCCACCATTTTTCTTATGAATTTCTTTTATTTATTGTCTTTTGGTATTATATATTACTAAGAAACATATGTTTTCTGCAAAATGTACATACATGTGTGCATGTATACACACACAGCTTGCTTTTAAGGCTTTTTTATTGTTGAATGATGGCAAAACTTTCAGTGGTTTGTAACAGTGAATCCTTTTTTCTTTTTCATGTATTTGGTTTAGGCCTAGGCTAAGTTACTGTTGATTGTTTGATGATAATTTTCTTTGCTGTCATAGCAGTTACAGGACTGGACCAAATGCAAACACATCACCGTGACAGAGAAATATATTTCACTACAGGTCATCACGTGATGGGGTAAATGATAAATAAAAATAGCCACTTAAGCTGCCCTTTTGAATTTTATGTCTAGATCCGAGTTTTTTTTCCCTTAATCCTTGAAGCTTATGATTTAGAAAAAAAAATTAGAAACACTGATTACTGAGTCTCTGCAAGTTCAGATAGCCCCTTTCCCTTTCTCACATTGTCATATAATAGATGCTATTGATCACAACGTTAACATGTTTTTAATGGGGTCGTTTACTTCTAAATATTGTTTGCTAATACTCCTTTTTATATCTGTAAATTTGAATACTTTTACCTAACGTACCTTGTGTCAGCTGTTTTCAGTGGTAGATCAGAAAACACGATACAAACTGGCTTAACCATTGAAATCTGTCATTTAGTCTAAGTGAGAAAACTAGGCAGGCTCGACCCAGGTACTGCAGCAGCTTCAGCTCTGCCACCTTCACGTTTGCTCCTTTCTCAGCAGGATCATCCATCGTCATTCAAGACATGCTAGATGCTTTCAGGTTCAAATGTAGAAGGGAGAATCTGTTTCCTAGAGGCTTTCAATAAAGTAACACATCATTGAATCTGGCTGGCCCACTACAGAGTCAGATGATAAACTAAAAAATTTTTCTGATGATATATGTGGTTTAAAATGGCATGTGTTTCAAATTTGCAAGGAAAATATGACAGCATGTACAGATTCACTCTTTCTCCAGATGTGTGTGCTATTTACTTTTATTTTGTAGGTGTTACTTTTAATGATTGTTTTTATCATTAATGTTTTATTTTTGTTCCAGGCATTAAGATTTTTTTTCCTTTCTTTGACTTAAACAACTTTATATGCAGTTGGCAGTCTGTTACTCAATAATTGCAGTATCCCAGATTCCTTTTTTTTTTTTTTCCTGGTACTGGGGTTTGAACTCACAACCTCTTGCTTGCCAAGCAGTTGCTTGTGCCACTAAGCTAAATCCCCGGCTCTTATCCTAGATTCTTGAGAAATGAAGATTCTTCATTTACTAACACCAAAAGCCATCTGATGACATTTCTTCTGAAGTGACACTAAACTGTGCACAATCTTTGAATATTCATATGTCTCTGTTTGGTTATGATTGCAATACTGCCTCCAGTTTCTTGGCATTGTTATATAATTTAGGTATATTGGACTACCTTTCTAAAATCTGGGGAGGATAGGGTTAATGTCTGAAACATTTGGCAAGAGTGTTTTGGGTCAGAGATTTTATAGACTTGTGTCTGTTTTAATAGCAGGCATCACAGTGTTACATGGCTGTTTGCTCCCGGCTCTTCCTTGATAGACTCTCGGCTAAGAGAGCTTTTGTTTTTGGACCCACCAACTTTAGTTTATCACTGTGCTTAATTTTGAAATTGAATGCCATTAATCCGGGTAAACTTAGCAGAGAAGTTATTGAACTTCTTCTTCTTTTTAGATACATGCTTTCTTTTTAAGCCTTTTCTATTTTGCTTCTGTTTTTTTTCTTCTCAGGGAAATGTTGGCTTCATAATTTACTAACTAGGGATTCTGAACAACTTACTACCTCTATGCATTAGCCCTGCCCCCCCCATTTGTAAAAATGTATAATTTTGCCTGTCTTGTAGGGTTTTTGTAAAGACTTAAGTAAAAGCGTTCTGGAACTTAGCACTCTTTAGCTTTAACATAACTCTTATGGTTTATGTCCTATTGGTTATTTTAACATATGGTCAACTGTTGGCTTCTAAATGGACTTCAAGGTCATTTTTCAGTGCTTTGATGCTGCTAACAATGATGGAGGAAGTAAATCCTTGCACATAAGTGCCTAAATCCTTGTTACCTTATTTCTTTGTTGATAGATTTTTAAGTGGAATTGTTAGATCAGTGGTTCCAGTTATTTTGCAGGAAACTGCAAAAACAGTACATAGGTGCCCATGTTCATTTCATTAAGCTTTTTCCAGTGGTGATATCTTATATAAGTATAGTAGTACCATAGTTGGAAACCTGTAAATTGACATTAGTACAAGATTTACATAAAATCTGAAGTAATTTGATTTTTCTCAGTCTGACTAGTGGTATCTTGATCTCACCACACACAGTTATCTATGTTTCTGTATTCAAAATGAATACTCAAAATCCTATTTAATGCCTTTTTAAGTGATCTCTTCATAGGTTTAAATACAAGAAAGTAGTTTCACAGGTAAGATTTAGTTTGGTGCAACTATAGTAAGAGGAGAAACACCATTTATTTGCGTCTCTGTGTATGACCCCCCCGCACACTTTTCTTTAATATTTGTAAAGCTTGTGCTAAATAAAATAGAATGTGTTCAGAATATATGCTTACCTCTGTATTTTTCTTGATTTAAATTTAGATACTAAATCAGTACTAAGAAATTTTTTCAGATACATGAGAATGATTTTTACATCCATTTCAATCATGGTGACCTGTGACATTGACAAACTATGTTTAAATTAAAGGAATATCTACCAATTTAAAAATCAAATCAGTGTTACATAGACTATTCAGAGAGAGAGACTGATTACTGTGTTCAGTAGTATCATCATTATCTTATTTTTGTTTTACAGTGGGACTTCCCCTCTCGCATGTCTGAATGCAATGCTACATACAAACTCCCGAGGTGAAGAAGGCATCTTCTATAAAGTTCCAGGTAGAATGGGAGTGTATACTTTGAAGGTAAATATTTCTGTTGGGAAGTCATTTAAAAAGAAAATAATAGAAAATGGAACCATAAATAATACTTGAGTTATAGAGACAGAATTCTGTTCTTGAAGAACTGATTTTCATTAAGAGATAATACTGTCAACTCTCTAACATGTGCACACATACATTGTCTGTCATTTTGGATGCTGTGGATGAATCTAGAGCCTTGTGCACATCACACACGTGCCCTCCCAACCCTCTTGTTTGTGTATGTGTGTGTATTTTTTCTTTTCACTAATCTATTAAAAGAAGTAATTAAAAGATGGGTCTTGCTGTGTTGTGCAGGCTGCCTTGAACTCCTGGGGCTCAAGAGATCCTCCTGCATAATATTCCTGGTAGCTGGGGGTAAATTTTTTTTTTTTTTTTTTAAATCAAGGCTGGGTATCACATGTTGCTCTGACTAGGATCAAACTTGAAACCCTTCTGCCTCCCAAGTAACTTGGATTATTGTACCACCCTTTCTAGCTTCTCCAGTGATTTTAAAGAACTTTGTACTATTTGAATAATTATTGGGTATTATGATGAAACATACTGACTGGAAGCTATATATTACTATTTCATTAGTTCTCTGATATAACGTGATTGTGATTGTTGTTCCTTTTTTTAATGGAAAAAAATCAAACTAAGAAGATTGAATTGCTCTTGAGTAGTGTAGGCCAGTTCATACCAGAACTAGAATATCAACCCAGATATGACTTTAACTCCCAAAGCCATTTTTTTTTCACTCTATAACAAACAGGTTAATATCTTAATTCCTGCACTAAAGTGACTTTTGCTTATCAATATCCTTTCAGTTACAGGCAGTCAAAACAGCTCTGAGTGAGTGGGCATGAGACAGAATTTATTAACTCCTGTAACAAAATTCTAGGGAAATCAGGCTAGATCCAGGTGCTCAAATGGTATCTCCATTCTCTTTTGATTGACTTTCTTCTTTCTCATCATATATGTCTTTAACTTCAGTCCCCACTCTGCATAACTATAAGCCTGAAAAGAGAAAAATCCAAGCTTTGGCTTAGTTGGTCAGTTAATATGACCATACCTAAATAATGGCTGTTGGCAAATGTATAGGTTCTTCTGACTGACTGGCCAGTATCATCCTTGATGTAAGTTTGAGATTAAGCCCACTCCAGGCAGGTGAACTAAGGAAAGGAATTGTTGCCCAAAATAAGTTTATCAGGAGACAGAATGAATGCTTGGCAGGCAATGACAGTGTCCATGTGTCTGTGAGAGATCCTGTCTTCTCTTAGCTTTGTAGCTCCAAGCTGTGGTCATTACTATCCTCTGTAATTGTGTTTAGCCTATTAACATTAAAAAGACCTAAACTGCCTATATTGCCTCCTATGTTTAACTTCCTGAAGTTATAAGACTTTATTCCTACATAGGACTTTCTGTTTTACTTTGAGATTTTATCTGTTCTAGACCTTTATAATTTTAATAACAACCATGAGATATTTACTCCATTGACGATATAAGAAAAAACCCATAATGTACACTCAGTGCAATACTTTTATGGGGGTTTCTCCCCAAATACCAAGCACTTCTCCAGCAAACAACAGCTGGGTACCCTCTGATTCAAGTCAGTTCTACACTGCCCATCTGGAAATGGTGTGTCAGATTCCACAAATGGGGTGCTATATTCCCCCAAGACAGACTCCCTCCCTGCTGTCTCCCATTCCAGATACCAGTTACAAGTTCCAGGTTGTAACCTGTAATTCTTACAGAGATGTTATAATGGGGTTCCCATAACTCTCAGATTTGATTAATTTGCTAGGACAGCTCACAAAAGTTGTGGAAACACTTTACTTTTATTTACTGTTCTTCCTTTTTGTTTGGGGAGGGGGGGGATTGTTATTTTTGAGGCCGAGGTCTCACTGTGTATCCCAGGCTGGCCTCCAACTCATGGTGATCTTTCTGCCTCAGCCTCCCAAGTGCTGTGGGATTACAGACCATTTACCTGTTTGTTTTTTAAACAAACAATACGAATGGCAGTTGAAAGAGACATAGAATGAGGTGTGGGAGAAGGGGTATGAAACGTCCATGTCCTCTTGGAGGACTATCCTCAAGGCATCCACCTATGCTCAGCTCATCTGGAAGCTCACCTGAATCCCAGGCCTCTTGAGATTGTATGGAGGGTTCATTAGGTGGTATCATTGGCCAGTGGTGATCAGTTCAACCTTCAGTGTTTTCTCTGCTCCTAGGAGGTTGGACTGAAAGTTCCAGCTTTCTAATAACATAATTGGCTCACTTTGCAACCAACCTCATCCGTAGCCATCCAGTGTCATTTCACTTAAACAAAAGATGCTGCTGTCACCCAGGAGATCCCAAGGGACTAATGAGCTATCTCAGACAGTCCTGTAAATTTCAGAGGTCTTAGAAGCTGTATCTTAGGAACCAAGATCAGAGAGCAAATATTAGAAGTCTTCTAGTACCATGGTTGCTCAGGAAATTGTACGAGTTATGGAGCTGCATGTCAGGAACAGATTGGAGACCAAGTAATATATTTATGGTATTACTAGTGTATATTATTATATTATGTTATATTAGTACTGTGATGAAATGCCGTGATATGTAAAATAAAAGCTAGTTTTGAATAAAGAAATTAAAAACTTTGTTCTTATCGTTTGCTTATAAGGTTTAAACTGGGCTTTATCAGATAAGTAGTGGGAATAGGAGCCTTCTTGAACATGAAAATGGCTCAAGCAAACATTATTCAGAGTGGACTTGAAAGTAGAGAAAATTAGAATAGTTAGACCATAATCTGTGTGTAAGCTTTTGTTAAGGCATCTGAGTATGGTAAACATTAAAGTTTGGAACATTTGAACCTGAGCTGTTTATGACTTGTGCTTGCACACACACACGTGTGTGTGTGTGTGTGTGTGTGTGTGTACGCATGCGAGAGAGAGAGAGAGAGAGAGAGAGAGAGAGAGAGAGAGCGAGCGCATGCGCAGAGGTTTTCCAGAACAATGTAATCAAGTGATTTCAGAGTGAAGCAAGAAAAAAGGTGGTTATAGTTGTCTGGAGTAAAAACTGGGACACTAAACTAAGAAAGTGGTAAAGGAAATGGAATAAGAGACATTACAGAAATATAGAATACCACATTTGGAGTGGGTGAGTGATAAGATTCGGAGATTTGGGACATGAGCAGATGATCCCAGGATCCCAGGTTTTTTACAAAAAGAAGTTAATTATATTTGTATTTCAGATACTTGTTGAACCTACAGGTCAAGATACCTGGCTGACAACTAACTATAAAAGCTGTCCTGCATTTTGAAGGAAAGAATAGAAAAATATGGGGTCTGTATTTTAAGAAAGTGTGTAACATAAGGGATGACTTGCAGAGAAATGGCACTAGGATATAAATTTAAGTGGAAAAATTGTTACTTATTAGAGTATATGATATTGGCTATAATGTCACATGACTGTCACTTATGTGTAGGGTTACATTTTGTTTTTGTCAGAATTATTTTTTAATTTAATTTGAAATTATATGGTAAAATTGGTGGAAAAAATCTGTAATACAACATTCACTAATTTGTGTATTTACACATGTATGTCTTTATATACAACATAAATTTATAGTAACATTTACTGAACTTTTATGCCAGCATTTCATATTAATTAAGTCATTTAATTTCCAAATGATTTTTTTGAGGTAATATTATTATCCCCACCTTATAGTCATGGAAATTGAGCCAGGAGAGGTTAATGCTTTGACCAAGACTATGCAGTTAGAAGATAAAGCCAGCAAATCTTGTTTTCCTAGTTCTTGATTTTACAGTTACTCTGTTATTTCTCTTATATAGTAAGCTGACACATTTATCCTTTCTGATTTAGCATTCTCATTATTAAATTTTTTTTTTTCTTGGTCTTTTTGAGACAGGGTCTCACTATGCAGTTCAGGCTGGCCTTGAGCTCACTTTGTAGCCCAAGCTGGTCTCAAACTTGCAACGATCCTCCTGCCTCAACCTCCTGAGTGTTGGGATTACAGGTGTGAGTCACCATGCCCATCTTCATTATTAAATTCTAAAACCAACAAGATTGATAGGATTTTTAAACACATTCCTTTTTCTGTTTGACTCTTGTAGTTATTAACCAGTATCTAGGATCCATTTAGAATAAAATAATGTACTATCTCTTGCCATCCAGCCTCCAGTTCTCTAATTTAATTCAGAATAGTGGTACTTACACAAATACCTATATTTAATGACATTATATATATAATATATATATATTATATATATATATATTTAAATCCTAAACACATCATCATTTACTTGGGCTTAGATCTGCCCCATTTTTGTCTAATTTAAGACTTTGTGTTGTACCTGTATACAAAGGTTATGTATAATTTTTATCTTTGAATATAGATGGAAGCATTTGCTTATTTTTGGTCCAAGAAAGAGAAATGACAGGAATTTAGAAAATATTGCTAGTTCTGCTACTATGTCTTATAATACTAAAAATTAGTCAGTACGATTAAGTTGCAACATTGCATATCAGAATTTCATTCCTATTTGCTGTTATGGTAATAATTAATCCTAATTGGATGCCTGCATTTTCAGAAAGATGTGCCGGATGGGGTGAAAGAGCTATCAGAAGGTTCAGAAGAAAGCAGTGATGGTCAGTCAGATTCCCAGAGTTCTGAGAACAGCAGCAGCAGCAGTGATGGTGGCAGCAACAAAGAGGGAAAAAAGAGCAGGTGGAAAAGGAAAGGTAAATCTACCTGATCCTTTAATAAAATGCTAAATGCGGTTTAGGACAAATACTCTCATTAGTAGCTTCTCTTTCCCCAGACCCCAGGGCAGTCAGTTTCTTTCCTTTACCCCCAAATGAGTATTTCTAATAATTCCTGTAATGAAAAGTATTTGTATTTATACTATCCAACAAAACACACTAGCCACATGGACATCATGATTAGTGTGACCCAGGAATTACATTTCTCTTTTTTAGGGTAGCTTTAGGTTCACAGCAAAACTGAGTAGAAAGTACATAAATTGCCCACATATTCCCTGTCTCTGCACAGGCATATCCTAGTCTGCTTTGAAGAGTCCCTGCCAGTGTGGTACTTTTGTTACAGTTGATGAAATTACACTGGCACATCATTATCCCCCAGAATCAGGGCTTACTCTTGGTGGCATGCACACTAAGGCATTGAATAGATACTATAATGCATAAAAACATGAGACATGTGCTTACCATGATAGTACCATACAAAAAAGTTTCACTGTCCTAAACATCTTCTGTCCTCCATCTACTCAACTCTCTCTTACTCCTAACTCTTGGCAATCACTGATCTTGTTTTGTTTTGTTTACACTCTTCATAGTTTTGCCTTTTCCAGACTGTCAAATAGTTGGAACCTTTTCGTGCTGGCATCCTATATTACTAATAATGGCATTTGAGATTCCTCCATGGCCTGTTAATCATTTCTTTTTAGCACTGTAGAATACTCCATTGTTTGAGTGAACCTCAATTTATCCATTTTCTTATTAAGATCACATTGCTCGTGTTCATATTTTGACAAAAATAAAACTATTGTAAACTACTGTGTGCAGTTTTTGCATGGGCATAAGTTTTCATTTCCTTTGGATGAATACAAGAATGTGATTGTGGAATTATATACAAGGAATATGTTTAGTTTTATAAGAAACAACCAGACTTTACCAAAATGGCTTTTGCAATCCCACCAGCAGGGAGTGAATTCTGTTGCTTTACATCATTTGGTGTCAGCATTTGCTGGTGTCCGTACTACAGTTTGACCGCTCCTGTAGGTCCATATTTTTCTTAATTTGCATTTTCCTGATTGTGTGTGATGTATAACATCTTTTTGTTTACTTATTGTTCTTTAGTGAGATGTGTTCAGGCCTTTGATTCATTTTCTTTTTTTTAATGTGGTATTTCAGGCATTCTTGGTATATTTCAAGTAACAGTCGTTTATTAGTTTTGCACATATTTTATTCAAAACCCATGACTTTATTGTCTTTTATTTTTTGCACAGAGCAAAAGTTTTAAATTTAATGCAATTCAGTTCTTTTGTGGATTGTGTCTTAAAAATTACCACCAAACCCAGGGTAACGTAGGTTTTTACCTGTTACCTGCAAGGAGCTTTATAATTTTGTTTTTAGTTCTGTGATCCAATTCTAATTACTTTGTTTTTACATAGTATTAGGGATGGAACTCAGGGAATGCTGAGCTATATCTCTCCCATTTTTAAAGATAGTCTTATTGTGTAGCCGGGGTTGATCATGAACTCTCAGTCCTCCTGTCTCAGTTTCCTTTTTGTTCTGCATTTCAGGCACAGGCCACCATTCAGCTTCCTTTTTTCATTTTAGTTTGAGATGGGGTCTTGCTAGGTTTCTGCAAATGACCTCCAACTTGGGATCCTCTTGTCTCAACCTCCCAAATTGCAGGGGTTATACATATACACTAGTGTGCCCAGTTTTGAGTTACTTTTTGTGAGAGATACGAGATCTGTGTCTAGGTTTATTTTTTTGTCTAGTCAGAAACTGAATTTTTAACTTAAATAGGCAGATGTGTTTAGGGTATTTCAGATTTTACTGGGTTTTCAGCCCTTAGTTATCTGTAACCTTTTTAAAGAGTTCTTATTTAATTGCTTCTCTAATCTTCTCTTTTAAACTTTGTATGCTTACTCTTCTAACAGCTCTCTTCTCACTAGCAGAAGAATGCTTTTCTTTTCCAGTAGCAAATAGCAAATCTAGTTTGTTTCTCTTTGTTCTTATCCCATTTGATGTCTGCTTCATAGCTTTCCCTAAATCTTTCTTTAGGAGGTGTCTATATTGCAACAACTTCCCTAGAAAGGATTTTCCAATTGAGAATATCCCTTTAGGGCTGGGGATTTAGCTCAGCGGCATAAGCGCCTGCCTTGCAAGCAGGCGGTCGTGAGTTGGATCACTGGTACCGATTTAAAAAGAGAGAGAGAGAGAATACCCCTTTATTACTTATTCCTGTCAATTTTTCTTGTCAGGATCTCTTTGAAGAGGCCAAATCTTTTTTTAATCCCAATATTTATAATTTATAAAAGGCAAGTTGGACTCTCAAATGCATATTACTAACTCAAGGCAACTTTTTTGTTTGTTTGTTTTTGTTTTTGGTCCTGGGGTGGAACTCATAACCTCATGCTTGCCAGGTGTAGGAGCTTGGACCACTGAGCTAAATCCCCTGCCCTCAAGGCAACTTTTGAGCCAAGTCTTGAGCTCTTTACTAAGATACTGATATTTCTGAGTAAAATAGACATTCAAGATTTCTGCTTGCTTAAATGTCCTCTTAAATTTGAGTGATAAGTGAGCTGTCTTTGCATCTAGAAGTTAAGATTATACCTCCAAGAGTACTAAGCACATTAATTTTGAATGCCTCTGAACTCTTAATATGGCTGTATCAGAAAAATAGTTGTGATTCTCTACCATCCCTGTGCTAATGCGTGCATGCTATTCCTAGAAAGAACTGATATTGTTGGCCTCATCTTTGCCATTCTGTATAGCTACTAGATATACAATTTGGTCAAACTTAAAATCAGAAGAGCTTAAGCTTTAAATCACAACCACCTGGAGAGTCACCCAGACCTCAATTGTTAGGGATAAATGGAATGAGAACAAGACAAAGTAGAGACCTCTGCCCATAATTTTTTTGAATTTTGGGTTTGTTGGGTTTTTTTTTTTAGACACAGTTTCAAACTCACTATGTGGCTGAGCCTGACCTTGAACTCTTGATCCTCCTGACCAGTCTGCTGAGTATCTAAAATCCTTGATGTATAAAGCAGTCTCTGTCAATAGTGGAAGGAGGAGGGTGCTCCACGGAACTCTGTTCCTCAGGGCCAGTCAGGCATCTGGTGTTGGAACAGTAAAGCTAAAAGTGAAAGAGACTTTGTTTTCGCTGCCTATCTTCAGATTAAACTTTTTAAGTTTAGAAATTACAGATCTAAGATTGGGAACCAAGCCATCAGGCAAAGGAAACCATTAGCAAAATTCATATTTTCTAGATAGGATTTGAAGCAGGAAAATCAGTATTAAAGGAGGCTGGTATAGTAAACTTTCAACAAAATCTTGTCTGAGAATACAATGGGAGTCCTCAATTTCTATATGCTGTAGAAGTTACTTTAAATAGTGACTATTTCCATTGTTGCCATTGTATTCGGCTTAGAACTAGTAGTTATTAGTGGTTCTCCTTAAGAATTTGAGGTGAGTGTATCATGTTACTGAAAGATCTAAGAAAAAACCATACAACCCCAATGTTATTAGCTTATTAACTAGATTCAAATAGCATAATGCTCATTCTACACTCTACATAATAATAGAAAACATTAACAGGAAGTTATTGTCAAATTCAAAAAAATTTTTTGGACTGTCTTTGATTCATTTCTCTCCTAGAAATCATCATAATATTGGTTGTCAGTAGAACACAGTAAAGTGGAATGTTTTATAAGTTTTTTTTTAATAAGTCTTTTCTGACTGTAGGTAATCTATTAAACTGAGAAGAGAGGAGTTTGGAGGGTGGAGTGTGAGGTGCACATGTTGTCACAGTAGTTCATATCTATTTCAGCAGTAGTGATATTCTCAGGAAATAGATAAATGTCAATCTAAAAAATGATTTAGTCTCTGGTTTGTGGGTCATTTGTTATGTATAGATAGCTATATTTTTTAGGCATATATCACATATTTATAAATGCTTTTATAGTCCAATAAAAGTTATTACAACAGATGTGTTTTGAAATTTTGGGGGGCCTTTTTTCTCTTTGAAATAAAACATTTTTTTAAAAAAAAGGAACAAATTTATGGCTAACAGTGATAGCAGCAGCATGCAACAAGGCAGTTCTTAATCTGTTGCAGTTATCAGTAAAGCTAAAGCAAATAATTTACCTATTTTTTTTTCTTATTTAGCACTTTTATTCTTAATGTGACATCACTTTATTTCAAGTGCATTGTAAGACAGGAAGAACATTGAGATAGTATCAAAACCCACTTCCTTTTATGTGCAAAAATAAAGAGCTCTAACAGCAAAGCTGATACTTTTAGCTGAAAATTGATAGAAATTCTCTCGATATATGTATACCTTTCAGCAAAATAGGAACAGAGAATAGAATTTTGAAATTTAGTCCAGTATTAAACTAACTTACTGATATCTTTATAAACAGAGAAATTTTGAAGTTTCTGGTTTTGGTTCTTAGTTTTCAGACAGGAAGCAATGTTCAGAGAAGAGCTTTATGGAATTCCAAACCAAGGTAAGGTGGAGTCACTCCAGAAAGATGATTACTGAAGTCAGTGCTTTCTGTTGCTTTTTTATGCTCATAGCTAAGTTAAGTCTGCTTTTTTCCCCCAAATAAAATAAATATTGCAGCATAAAGCAACTGCAGGAGTTTTATTTATTTTTACCTTCTGATAGAAAAGTTGTTAGATTTTGATCTGCCTTTAGAATGTCTAAAGAAAAGAATTATGTAATAAAATTCTCTTTTTCATTATGATTGATCACTAATTATTTCTAGGAGCATGATCTATTGTGCATTTACTGCTTATTTGGAGTTATTTTAAATCAGAAATTTGATGTATATTGTGTCTGGAGTTATTTAAAATGCCATAGACCTATATACCCTGATAGCATTTATATATGTGCTACAGAATGGGGGAGATTATGTCTCCTTTTCATGGTATTCTTGAAGAAGAACTCCTGATAAGGTTACCTGAGGTACAATGACTTTGGGAGATGTTCTTTTTCTCATTGGTGCTAGCTGAGTTGCAGGTTTTAACTGTTTTGGATTAAAGATGGCTTCACTAACAAGACTTGGGATAGCAAGGATTCCCAGACCCAAGATGTTCAGGTGCAGCCTTACCTGTTTGGTTTAAGGGACTTGAGTAACCAGAGTGCCCGTGAAGAGAGAGAAGAGGAGACTAATTAATTAAAACGAGTCTACTACTTCAATAAATGAATTTCTCCTTTAAAAATTTTCCTAAAGAAAAAAAAAATTTCCCTAAAGAAAATTTTACTAAAACTTCCCCCTCAAGAGAAGTCATGCTGTTTTTAAAGACTAAAACTATTTGTCAAGACTTGCTTGTTTCCATTCCTTCAATTATCACTTTAGCAGCTACATGTAAGTTTTGTTTCACTTTTGTTGTTACTGCTGCAGTGTTTCTGGTGATGTCCCTAACACTGGAGACCTGTCAGATCCCTTCAGAAGAAAGTAAAATTTTAAATAAGTGATTACTTGCCAAAGCTTTTAATTCAGATGAATCTAATATTAATAATCTGTGTATTTTTCATCTTGTTCAATTTTGGAAATCCAAAATTCTCAATTCTTTAATCTTTCTGAAAAGTGACCTGAAACTAATAAGCCATGTAAAATGACTTTGATGAGTTTCAGGTTCTAAATTTTGTTTTAATTTTTTTTTATCTGAAAACATTACTAAAGATTAAGAAATCTTTTGTTGTGATGCGTGGGAGGCACTTGTCTGTAATTCCACCAGTTATGAGGCTGAGGCAGGAACAGAGCCTCAAGTTCGAGGTCCACCTGGGCTACATAGTGAGAGCCTGTCTGGGAAAACAAAATAAAAATAACAATCATCTGTCTACTATATTACAGATATTTTGGTTTTTAAAAAGTTAAGTAATTGTAATTACTGATGTTTTGGTCAGAATTGTTTAGTCTTTTGCTGTCAAGTTTTGTTGTTAATCAGATAAAAATATGTTCTGAAATAAATTTTTTTCATCTGTTGAGCAATCTGCATTAGAAACCAAATTATAACCTTGAAAAGTATTGTTTAAACCATTAATTTATTTACAACAGCCAAAGTAATATCTCTTTATACTTCTCATTGTACTTATTTTTTCAGTATGGAATTTGAAAAACACAGTTGACTTAGGGTTTCTGCCCTTAAAGATCCTTTTCTCAGGCTGTCTGGGGGTGTTTGGTGGGGAGTAGGAGAAAATTAGCAAATGACTTTATGAGCTACTTGTGTTTATTATGTTATGGCAAATTGGAAAAGGGTTACTTGGTTAACATTTCCTGGATTATTAACTATTATATGAACATTGGAAAGTTCTTAGATAATGTGCCTTGAGAGTTAATCAGTAGGAAAGCCATGGTATATCATGGAAAGAAAACATAAAACCAAGAAAGTGAGGATATCTACCGTGTTTTCAGGAAGCCATAAGAAGATAAATTTTAGAATAGTGATTTGTGGAGGGAAAGGGGCACAGTTCAGAGATCTTTTGCTTTCTTCCTTCCCAGTCTCTTGTGTGTGTGTGTGTGTGTGTGTGTGTGTGTGTGTGTGTGTGTGTTTAAAGTTTTATACGGACTCTTTTTTCTTCTCTCTTTTTTGGTGGCAGGGTATTACTGCATGTTGGGAATGAAAAAAGTGAGGAGAATTTGTGTCTTACAGAGAGGTTTTTAGTAGGATGTAAAGTTCCACCTTTAATATCCAGTGCTAGTATTTACTCCTTCTGTTATTTACCTTAAGTGACTTGGACTCTGTCTCTGTTTTGCTGAATTACTTATTTTTATAGCAGCACCCACAGATCCAGTTCTACACCACTTCTGTATTACAGTCCTCATAGTTACACTTTCCCCCTTTGCCTGTTCTCTCTGCACACTATGGCAGTTAACTCTTTCTGCTTGTTCTGAAATGAAGGAGGAGAGAATGGGAGGTAGTTGGATGTGGAGTATTAGATACTCAGGTGGGGACTGAAGCGGGGAATAGTGGTAGAGGACGAGAAAAGGTGATGTAGGGTCTGATTATATTGCAATACTTTTAGTTGAATTGAATGGTTAGTACTGCAAGTTTTCAGAGGATATTTTGGGGAGCAAGGGCAAGACATGGGAGAAAGGTGGTTTGTGTTGCAATTTAGGAAAGCTAAGTGGTTAGAACTTGCTGATGAGGACCGTAAGCTAGCTAAACTATGGAAGAGTTGAAGGCTTAGGATGGGGAGGTTCAAGGGATAACACTAGAGAAGATAGGAGTGAGTGAGAAAGCTAGTATGGAGAATTTAAAGACTTGGGAAGAGAAGTTTCCATGGTTGGGGAAAAAAATATATTAATGTCTGAGGGTTCAAGGTGAAAAAACTAGATAGGAAGCTGAGATGAGGAAGAGAATCTAAACATCTATCAAATCAGAGCCAGTGAAAACAAATACACAAAATAACAACCTACTAAAACACAGGAAACCATAAAAGAACATAATATGACCCCACAGTAGTAAATAAATCAAGAAAAGTACAAAAACTGAAACCTATAAGATGACCGATGGTAACACAGATTAAATATTCCAATGAGATATTGCATATGTGATTCCTAAGTCATTTCTTTGCCAGAGGGTGAGCGCTCACAGCCCAGTGACTCCTCTGCTCCTCCCACCACAGTACTGACGCCAGCTCAGGACTTCTTTCTGCCAGGTTGTACACGTTCTTGCAGAGTCTGATCCAGTCCAAGGAGTTAGGGACTCTTGCTGTCCCTCTCCCTGGGTGTGATGGTGGATTCAGCAGAAAGGTTCACAGGCCCAGAATTGTCCCCTGTGTGATAATTATTTCTGTGCAGTCAAATCAGCTTCAGTAGTAACAGGCTACTCCCTTACAGGGGTGTCTGTCAGGGCTGCTTGAGACATGGCATAAACGTGAGACCCTGATTTGGGTCGCCTTTCGCCTAGAGAAGAAATCCACGGTTCCAGTGTAAGTCCCCTGCTCTGTGGAATGGGAAGGAGCAAGTAGGAGTGGACAAGGGATCCTCGT